>JAMKCH010023950.1:0-44738 GCA_023653785.1 Ophioderma brevispina
AAAGGCTGATGAGAATAAGTCCGTATGGTGCAATACGTGCCTTGTGAGACGTCTGTGTGCTGCCATGATAAGGATAACTTTTAATCTATATTCCTTGAGTCAGTGGCTCTTGACATGGTTTTCCAGGTGCATAATCACTGACCAAAACTTATGACAGCATAGCAGCTAGTCACATGAACCGCAGGTCTCCAAATATACTCAACTTATTCAGGACTTTGACCAAAGGTTATAAATGTGATCTATTTTGTGTCGAAGATGGTATCCGCGGTTTGATTTCTAAGATAACAAAAAGCAACTCCCGATTCTCTTCCAAGCTCCCAAAAATCAGGTTATCTTAAGACTGAAAATGTACTAGTCCTCTTGCACTTGTTTCCAGCTACACCATCTGGAATGCGCGGCATAAAGCTGTGTGGAACGTGCTCTAAACTATGCTCCTTTTCCGGTTGTCTTTCCTGATGATCTGTCCATTTTTATACTGTAATTGATGATTTTTGTCTTTGAATGTTTTTGATGTTTGGCATGTTTGCCCGCTTCTGTTTTGGGTTTCCAAACAATGTCCTGGTCTTTGTGTACTTCTTATAGTTTTTTAATGAATAAAGGAGAATAAATAATAACAATCTTACCAGCACCTGAAAATGCATTGTAAATATATGCCTTGATGACATCACATTCCACAAGTATGCATCACAATATGAGTTAGCAATATGCTCATCACCAAGGACACAGTTCAGTGGTTTGTACTTTTACATACGTTGACAAACTGACTTTGTGTATCTGAGTATCGTATATCTTACCCAACAACCAGTGGGTGTATTTTCTAAATACATTGGTGAATAAAGCTACTGAACTGTGCCAAGGGAATTGAGATTTTTTACAGCGCATAGTGTCATACGCCAACAAGGGACTTGACTGCCGAACTTTGAACCTGAAGGGAACTAGTGCTTGTAACTCGTGGTTGTAAAATTGCACATGAATTAAATGATACCAACATGTTAGGGGAATGTCACAGATAATTAAAAATAAGTAAGGGACCCATGGGGGTGGGGGGGTCAAAATGGCACGACAAAAGTAAAATTTTTGTTTTAAACATTGCCATCTGTTGTGTGAAAATGTGCATCTTCAATTTGAGATGCATGCAGCCTATTTGCATTGTTATGGTATCATCAGGGCATATTTGCAATCATTGTGGGAAACTGTTAAGCCCTCTATTGAACTGATCGAGCTTTGAATACGTACTTGCAACATTTTCTGCCTTGTTTTTCACAATAACACCCTGAACAATATTTAGGTCTTGTGGTTAAATTGTATTATGGAAGGATCTCTCTTTTTTAGGTTTAATTGGTTTCCTTCAACGTTAGAGTAGATTTTTTTTAGGATACCGAATTTTTCTCTCAAATTGCACAGGAATAGATTATAGACCCACCTACCTAAGACCTTCCGAAGGTTTATTCACAAGCAGTACAAAAGAAAACAGCAAACCTTGTTTTGAACTTGCCGGACTATCATAATTGTCCCCATAGAACACCATGCTTTGACTTCTGTCCGTTCACGACAGAAAGTTACAAATCATCATTTATTACATAAAGACGCGTATTCGAGCTTATTCACTTCAGGTGTGATCTTAATACATTGGAAACATTCCAAATATCAAAAACCGAGTTAAAAAAAATTGGGGGACTCTTCGTTCATGAAATCTCACTCATGTCCTCTTTAATCACGAACATTCAAGACTAATCTTTACACTACCATTTTTAAGTATTGGGCCTCCTGTCTACTGGATTTTCAATAAAAAAAATGACATTCGCACTGCTTGTGGGATCAAAATGTGTGCATGTGAAGTGAAGTTTATCTATCGGTCCTTTTCTGAAGGAAATAATGCCTGAACTGCCTCGAAGAAAAGAATGGGGTTTTTTTTTTTTTTTTGTTCACTAAGATTGTTGGGAAAGTCCGCATAATGATCATAGTCCATACATCAATCAAATTTATTTGAACACACACACAGTAAGAGTTTAGAATAAAAGTATAGAAAATGTTTGCAATAAAGAGTCAATGTTCATTATCAAAAGTATATTACAGGTCCAGGTTTTCCTTTGAGGGCCTGCTACTGGTTCCTGGTAACTCAGTACTACCTGTCCCAGGGCCGAGTTGTCGGCTGCTAAACCACACCCTATTTGGGATCTGAAGGAATCGATGAGGGGGGTAGCCCTGGTTACCTGGTAAATAAAAAGAAGATTACCTACAAGGGCGTCACTCTGAGAGCTCATGGCGCCCATCCAGCACATGCTTCCTTGCATAGTGGGCGTGGTTGCCCAAAGGCTAGGCCCACCGCCGAAAACTGTGTATTGACGTCAGGAAGGGCATCCGGTCAATTATATTTTTCTCCATAATCCTCACACCGCGTATTGCTGATGTGAGGTGGTATCCGGCCAACCCCCATTAGAGTGGACAAAACCGATTTAAAACTTTGGTATTAACTAACTAATGTACAAAACAAATCTTTTAGCAATTTTTAACATCATATGAAATTACTTTTTCCAGGGATGCAGTCTTTCAGAATGATCTTTTATAAAGCCTCATACTGCAGGTTACAGGTAGGAGTTCAAAAGTCATCTACTAAAGTAGGGCTCAATAATTCTCAGAAAGCCAACTTTTACATCCCAAAGCAGAAGGGTCCAAAAATTGGCTCCTTTTGGACTCTTAAGTTTAAAAAATGAAAACAATCGAAACAAAGTTAAGCATGATGAGAAAAACGACTCTTTTTCTTGGAAATTGTTATTTTAACTCCTTTACATGCAAGTTGTGTTACTTGCACGTTGTGAAAAAAAACCATTTTCGCTTGTTGTACGTACAGCATAGTTTTCTCAAGTAGCTTCCCAGGGTTTTAGGGTTAGTTGGAGAAGGGTAAGATAACCTTTTTTAGCCAGTATTACTACTCATTCATAAACTTATTGTAGCCTATGTGATTCTCCTTTTTCTTCTGCAATCCGGGTTTCAAACAGTCTCCTTGAAATCGGTCCAGCAAATACTATTCTCACAGCTGATGATGTGGTGGTTACCAGACAAATACTCGCTGACCCAAGTGCTTGATACCTGGGAGCATGAGCATAAGAAAAGCCTGCATCCCAATATGATAACTGTATGAAATCTGAGGTATTAGACAAGAAATCTCAGGATGCAAAGTTACCATGATATAGACATGGGTAGCCCGCGCCACTGTTGTAAGTGGACCGTGCGTATTGTGCAGGGCAGTACGCAGGATTTAATTTGGGGAGGTGCTTAACCTCAAAAAATTGGACCTTTTTTGATAAAAGTGGACCTAACCCCTAAAATGGTCCCCTTTTTTGGACTTTTTTGAATGTTTCATCAAAAAGTGGACTTTCTTGTCAAAATTTCTCTAAACTTTGGACCTTTAGTCACAAAATTCAGCAAAACGTGGACCTTTTCCCCTTTGTTTATTTGGGGGTGCGAAATATTTTTTTTGGAATATGTGTTGAATAAAAGATTATAAAACACAAAGCATGCTTTCGAAGCACACCCCTATTCTGTAATGGAACCTCCCATTTGATACACGATCGGTTCTGTTTTTCTCAAATGTGACGAGACGAAAACATGCCATGAAATAGTGACTTTGCAACTGATTTTGGGAGGTTAAGGTCCAAACACAACAACATATGATGTGTGAAACGGTGTTATTCATAGATTTTCTGGAGTAACACTTGTTTTGGCCCGAGGGCAGGCCGGCGCTGAGCGTCGCGAATGAGTGAACCCCTAATCAAGTTGGCTCAAAAATTGTTTTATTGAAAAAGTGAAACCACATGAAAGATAGTGGTTTCCCTTATGATTTGACCAAAAAGTTAATTTTGATAATCTCTCCACTGGACTTATTTTTGGGTTCATTTGCATGGAAAACTGCAAGAGAACTTGCATTCCAGCATGCTTATAAAAGGCATAGCATCCCAGACCTTACTACACAGTTGATTGCAATCAAGATCTAAAGTACACAAGGTCATGGCCATGCCTAATCAGGATGGTGCCCATGACAACCCAATGATACAAAATTAGGAATGACCAATAACCGAGATTAGACTGTCCCCTTTTAGGTTTTCTGTTTATCGTTGTTCATAGACCAAAGGGTATTTTGAGCCAATCCCTCCCACAATGCACCAGTTTGGGAAATTTCACTTCATAGGGTCGTGTGATCACACAAAATCCTATTTCTTAACCATCAAACCCTTACTTTAATGCCCAATTTAGCCACAACGTTAGTACTCCCAGGGAAGTTTTTGCATCATTATGACGTCTTTGGTTCTGAAAAACTTTTGGAACACTTTTTCAGCCCTAATACTCTGACATGTGTTTTAGTACCGCACGTAATCGGCACATTGGCTGTGCAGGATTAATTCAAAACACCATCTGGTTCACACTCTCAGAATCTGCTTGTTTGCCTTTCAACGGGTGGTGGGTTTTTTTTTGTGAGTGCCAGAGCTGTTGCCATAGCAACCATACAATAATAAAATTAGTTTTTTTGCAGAAATTATCAATGTTTCCTTTAACTGGACACATACGTGTCAATTTTAATACTACGTTAATAAACAAAAAAACTTGCAAGGATTAAGATGAACCTTGAAACCTTGATAAAGCCACTGAATCAAAGATTTGTTGTTTGTTTTAATAAAAGCAAATCTAATATACTTTCCAAGTGGTGAAAAAATGAAACAAATCGACTGAAAAATGAGCCAGATATGACAAATTTTGTACGCACAACGTCTTTTTCCTCCATTCCAATGGGATTTGTACATCTTAGCAAGGTATTAGTTAATGTCCATACGATATATGGGTTATAGCATTATGAAAGTAATGAAGTGAGCATTCCGTCGTAATTATCAATGTAGCTGTAATTTATTGTGGAACTGGCATAGTAAATGTTCACACACAATCTCACCCAATTAATCCTGATGATGGAAATGAAAAGGGTTTTCAACACTACTACTGTAGTCCAGGTATAGATACAAGCTATGCCAATAAGGGACTAAACTCTTAAAGCAATATCCTAAACACTGGGATGATTTTGTTTTCTTGCTCTGCAACAGGTGAATTGGTGTTTGGATTTGTCATATCAGTTGGCACATTGGTATAAATAGATTCATTGATTAGTCTGTAGTTGAAATAATCAAGAAAATGTAACATTAAGTTGACGAAGACAATAAGACATCATGATATTCATGATATTGTACATTCTCACAAACACAAGTTTAATGTGTGTAAATCCCATAGGAATGGAGAAAAAAGGGGTGTGCTTACAAAACCTGTCATATCTAGCATATTTTTCAGTTGATTTCTATCATTTTTTCAACACATGAAGGTATAGTAGATGTGTTTTATAAAAACAAAAAATCTATGATATAGTGATGGCATTATGGTCAAGTTCATCTTTAATCCTTGCACATTTTTTTTGGATTCACGGTTGTTACCATGGTAACACTGTCAAAAATGAGCTTTTTGAGTGGAAATTTAATATTTTTGTAACCAAAAGTGTGTAGGTATGTAAAATTCTAGCTGTCCAGTTAATTGCAATCAAGCTTGAAAGTATTTGAAGTCATGGCCATGCCTAAGCAGGCTGGTTGCCATGACAACAACATGATTAAAACATTAGGAATTTGAAAAAAAAAACTCTTAGTCCTAACATAACATAAAACATAGCATCTTTTCAGTGCAAGGTGATACACTATTTGAGGTATGCTAGGCTTAACAAAATAAACAGTGAAGTTGACATATCACTTCAGTTGTCCTCCTCTTCATCATCAAATATGTTTTCTTGCATGTTATAATAGTCATCTTGAGTATCCTGTTCTTTGTAATCCTGTTTTTCACAATCCTGCTCCAATACCAAATGGACCAGTTCCTCTGGAAGCATTTCACCTTCTGTCCATTTGTAACCCAATTTATCTCCTCATAGAACCCAGCCGTGACCATTGTAGAGCTTTGGCAATTCTGGATATGCCAAATCTGCACAAATGTCTCATTTGGGCACCATCAGAAACCCCATTACCACTGTTAAAAATTTGTTTGTGGGGGTTCTTTTTCTTAGTGTATCCATAAGTCATTGGTAATGGCTTGTGGTGGTGTCAGGATTTATTCAACTGAGTAAGCTGATCCGGGGCCGCGTGTATCCATGATACGGACGCTTCTAACATGGCCCATGTGGGGTGATTATCACTTTATCATACCATCAAGTAGATCCCTCGGTTTTCTTTGGATAATTGCCGGAATTTACTGACTAGATATATCTCGTATCATACCCTCAGAGCGCGTCTGCACGCTCGTATCATGTCAGTTAGGAACTGCGCATGCGTGACCATGCATCATGACAACAAAAATCTGAAAATTCGGTGTTCAATTTTGACGTAAATTACTGCTCTAATTTGGCGATTTTAAGCAATGTTGAACAGAGTTGAAACAAGATTTCAGCATAATTGCTCTCACATACACTAAAAGACTTCAAAATAGATCATTCATAGTTGCATTCATTTATAACAGTAGGCCTACATGTCAATTTACCATAAAGTATTGTTAGTTTTGTGAATCGCCCTTATAATTTTCAATAGGCCCCTATGTTTGTGTTTAGTTAGTTCTGCTTGGGTATGATAAAATTGTTATTAGGTGAGTTTGAGGTGACACGGATTATATCTAGTCTCGGATTCTGTATCTGTGCTCGGGCTGCGCCCTCGCCCGATACAGACTCCTCGACTAGATATAATCCGTATCACCCCAAAACTCACCTAATAACTAATAGTATCATCCAGCAGACTGCCAAGATGAACAGTTTGTGTTCAGCCTTAATATCATGTTCCATGCACTCATCAACTGAATGTCTTCTGGGTGCAAGATCATGTGATGATTCAGGAGTCTTAATATTTGAGGCCAAGAAGTAGCTAATCTAACGTGTCTTGCTTGTTGATTCATAGTTGGATGTCCATCTTCAGTGTCATCCATTTCATTTATGGTTGGCATCATGTTTATCTTCTGATTGCTGATATTGCCTTTCATTACAACTCATGAATATTCATGAATATAATCATGCTATTTCATTGGCTGATTCCTATTATGACGTCAATTTATCATCCTTCAACTACAATTGTTAAATTACCCTCTTTGTAATCATGTACAAGTCTGTATGAGTAAATGGAATCATCATCATTATACTCATGTTGTACCATGATGGAAATGCTGGTATTTGACTAAGCATGTTACCTCTGTAAACTGTGGGTGTGCCATCTTCATCAACATATGTGTGTTCTACTGTTTTCTCTGTCAAGAGTGGGACTGTTGTGTATTCATTGTTGGTTGTTTTGTAGCAGGAGTTGGATGATGGGGTACAGAGTGGCACTGTGATTAATTTTTTCAGGTGGTCATGCATAATGGTCCAATGCTTAAAGGGGCATTTCGTGGTCCTAGCACCTTGCTTTTTGTTTACGGTTCACTATAGATTTCCACGACAAAACATTCAGTTGATTCTGACAGTACGTTTAATGGTAGGAGCAAATGTTTGTTTTACACTTAACCATAGGCTACTGTGTTGTAAGTTCTGTCCCTTTACGGACAGAAAAAACAAAAGGACAAATTTCTTCCAGATTAGATCAAATTTGCATGTGGGATTTGCCACACATACTATACTTGCCCTAATGGTTTAGAGGATATAAAAATCTCAACTTTGTTAGGTAAGTCGGGGGGAAGGCTGTAGATCACAAAATACCCTTTAAGTTCCCCGCCCTTTTCTGTGAAGGTGAATTTTTTTAGCCTCGGGGAGAAACTGTTGCAAACACACTCTCCTGAATTTTGTTTGGTTTTTATATGCAATATTAGGAGTGGGCAAATAAACACTTTTTCTTCAAATCTCTATTTAAACGAGTGGATTCTATGGCCATTTTGGCTGCTGAAAAAGATTCTAACAAGCATTTTCATATCAAATGAATTTTGATGGTGGTTCCATGGATTTTAAATTTTGCATGTAAAGTCAATGGAGAATTTTGGCAATTTTAGACATAACTTCAAAAAGCAATGTTCTTCTCAACCTATTTTGTCAGAAACTCGCACACAGATGCTTCTGTATATTCTATAAATATTTGTAAAGAAAAAATATAATAATGTTGTGTTGAATTGCAACAGGCTTCAATTTTACAAAAATGGTATTGTAGGGTGCAAAGCAGTAAATAGAATAGCCTTTCAATCAGAAGACTTACCAAAGAACATGAGAAACACCATTGTATCATTGTTGTGGAAGGCTCAATACAAGTATAATTGATTTTATGTTATACAAAAGAGTTTACTGAAGCATGCCAGCCAGTGGTGCAATGAACTTTCTTATGTCCTTTTGTAAGTCTACCGGCTCAATGGCTATTCTATTCATGGCTTTCACCCAATAATACATTTTCATTAAAATTGAATCCCTTCGCAATTCAGAAAAATATTATGTTTTTCCTTTGCCAATATTTATAGAATATACGAAGGCATCTGTGTGTGAGTTTCTGATAAAATAGGTTGAGAATAACATTGTTTTTTGAAGTAATGTCTAAAATTGCAAAAATTCCCCATTGACTTTACATGCAAAATTTAAAATCCATGGAACCACCATCAAAATTAATTTAATATGAAAATGCTTATCAGATTCATTTTTGGCAGCCAAAATGGCCAAAGAATCTACTCGTTTTGAAAAAAAAGTGGTCATGTGCCCACCCCTAGCAATATGTCTTTACTTGTCATCATCTGCATTATTCATTTTTTCTTCAACCATCTCAGTATTTTGCCACAGTCCAGCATCAATTATAATGGAAGATCCTCTCTTTTCCATGGTGCTGTAAGTCTGCTGTCTTCAAGGTCTTTTTCTTCTTTTCCTGCCTCTGCACTAGCTCATCAAAAAGTTCTTGTTGGCTCTGGTTTGCCTTTGTTTCGAAGTTCTTGTTCTTCTTCTTCTACACACGCTTTGGTAATAAGTTGACCCAACTCATCTTCTGACAATTTAGCAACATAATCTGCAGTTTTATTTAACCAAAACATGACCGGGCCCTCGTTGGTGATATCTAAACTATTTTGGTCGCTTGTCTAACAGAAAACCAAGATATCCAAATATTCTCTCCGGGAGTTTGTTGTGTTTGGGCACTGATTTTGTTGCTTTCTGAAAAGCATAGTCATTTCGTAGATTATTATACTCGTCCCCGGGGAGAAAATCCTTAGTCATCCTATTTAACGTTTGCCTAATGGCAAACAGGGTATGTTGCAACACACCCTGTACAATGTCCTCATATGTGCTATCTGTTGTAACACTGGTAAATAATCATCTTGAGTTATTTCATCATCACTGAAACAATTGACCACTTGAAAACTTATGTAGTTTATGCCAATCCTCTGTTACCTCCTAAAGGAAATAGTCAATCTTAGTGTAAACTTTGGTCATCTCAAGTACGTGTCCATCACTTTCAGTAAATCGCCATACGAGTGCACTTAGAAGTTGATTTGTTATACCCAAAACTTTGCAACCTGCCATGAGCCATGTTCACAAAACTCCACAAAGGTTAGAAACTCTGAGTCTGGCGTCAAATTTGTTTATTGTTTGTAGGTCTGCTATTTCCATGACTAAACTCAACGTATCCCTGGTGTTGATTATCAGATTAGACTAAATGCTCAAATATATAGAATTTGACTACTAAGTCTTTGAGCATTCATGTTTCTTGAGTCTGATGTTCTATACTGTTTTTGTGGGCCGCCAGCTATAGCTGGCAGGACCACTTAGCAATCCGTTGTGCGTGTGTATGTATGTGTGTATGTGTGTGTTTGTATGGATGTGTGTGTCAAAAATTGTTAAGTTTTTTCATGGGGCGGCCCACAGCTTATATTCTTTGAATATAGCGAGCGCGAAAGCCGAGAACCGCAAAAAAAAAAAAAAAAAAAATCTTCTGTTACCTCCTAAAGGAAGTAGTCAATCTTAGTGTACAATTTGGTCATCTCAAGTACGTGTCCATCACTTTCAGTAAATCGCCATACGAGTGCACTTAGAATTTGATTTGTTATACCCAAAACTTTGCAACCTGCCATGAGCCATGTTCACAAAACTCCACAAAGGTTTGAAACTCTGAGTCTGGCGTCAAATTTGTTTATTGTTTGTAGGTCTGATATTTCCATGACTAAACTCAACGTATCCCTGGTGTTGATTATAGACTAAATGCTCAAATATATAGAATTTGACTACTAAGTCTTTGAGCATTCATGTTACTTGAGTCTGATGTTCTATACTGTTTTTAAAAAAAGTGGTCATGTGCCACCCCTGCAATATGTCTTTACTTGTCATCATCTGCATTATTCATTTTTTCTCTTCAACCATGCTCCGTAATTTTGCCATAAAAAAAAAAAACACACAGTCCAGCATCAATTATCATGTAAGCTCCCTCTCTTTCCATGGTGCTGTCAAGTTCGCTGTCTTCAGGTCTTTTTCTTCTTTTCCTGCCTCTGCACTAGCTCATCAAGAAAATTTCTTGTTGGCTCTGGTTTGCCTTTGTTTCGAAGTTCTTGTTCTTCTTCTCCCACCTTTGGGTAATAAGTGTGACCCAACTCTCTCTGCCAATTGCAACATATCCTGCAGTTTTATTTAACCAAAAAACATGACCGGGCCCTCGTTGGTGATATCTCAACTATTTGGTCGCTTGTCCAACAGAAAACCAAGATATCCAAATATTCTCTCCGTAGTTGTTGTGTTTTGGGCACTGATTGGTTGCTTTCCTAAAAGCATAATCCATTTTCGTAGATTATTGATAACTCGTTCCCCCGGGAAAAAATCCTTAGTCATATCCTATTTAACGTTTTGCCTACGGCCAAAAAAAACAAAAGATAGGGGTTTTTGTCTCAAAGCTGACAGCGCGCGTTTGTAAATTTCGCCGAAAATTGAAAAAAAGTTATGCGAACTTTTTTGTATTTTTTTTTCAAAAAAAAACGGTCATGAACTCCAACTTGTTGTTGAAAACTGAATTGTGAAATGCACGATTCACGCAATATGCGACTCTCGGCGGTGAACTGAACTATTTTTACGTTGACGTAAGTGCATAGACGATACTTACTGGCCACCAGCGTGGCGAAGTGAAAACACTCCACCACCACCAAAATAATGGCAAGATACTTCCGTTAAAGTGTGCCGGCTCGATACGGGTGGAACTGCAACTAAAGTTGCCTGTTTAGTCGCATATCGCAAACCAAATTGATGACCCCATTTATTTAATTACATAATTAAAGTTTTATCGGTGTGCAAACCATTGATATGATTTCCTTCCTTGCAAAATCCGTGCCCTTCAGGTCCAAAATCGCGCTTCAACACAGGTATATTTAATTGTTTTCAATTCGCACTTTATTACTGTTGCGGGCATAGTTCAATTGCAACGTCGCGTTTATACATGTTGCTTCGGAAAGTACCGTTTGTACAGTTATTCTCAAGTTAAAGTTGAATCTGGCAACTATAAACAAATGGATCTTCCACAAACTGATAAAACAAAACTCCTTAAAGAATTGCAAATTGTAAATCTTGTTTGGGTGAAATCCATGTGTGGATCTGAGCAGGAATCGCTGATGTTGATACTGCCATGACTGCAGACTTCGATACCATTTGGATTTACAAGCACGGGTGAAAGTTGACGATCACAGTGGTTGCATGCAACATTGATATTTTATTGCCGGGCATCCAACAGTTGAAAATAAAAAAAAAAAAAAAATAACCGCATAACCTCATTACTTTTCAAGCCGCTCATCAGCTTTGAGACAAACTATTTTTTTGGCCTAATGGCAAACAGGGGTATTTTGCAACACCCCTGTACATGTTCCTCATATGTTGCTATCTGTTTGGAAACACTGGTAATATCATCTTGAGTTATTTCATCATCACTGAAACAATGACCACTTGAACACTTTGTAGTTTAGCCAATCCTCTTTACCCTCCTAATGAATGTCAATCTTAGTGTAAAAGTTGATCATCTCAATACGTGTCCATCACTTTCAGTAAATCGCCATACGAGTGCCTTAAAGTTGATTTATATACCCAATACTTTGCAACCTGCCATGTTCCCTGGCACACAAACTCCACCAAAGGTTTGAAACTTGGACGGTGTTATAATATTAAATCCAACTAAGAGTCATTTTAGTGTTACAATTTTGGTCATCTCACGTACGTGCCATCACTTTGAGTAATCGAGCATAAGACCTGCCCCACTTAGAAGTTGTTTGTTATACCCAAACTTTGCAAACTGCCCATGAGCCATGTTCACAAAAACTCCAAAAGGTTTGAAACTCTACGTCTGCAGTCTAGGTTGTCAAATCTTGGTTTATTGTTTGTAGAGTTGCTATTTCCACATGAACTAAACTCAACGCTACCCTGGTTGTGGATTATTCAGATTAGACTAAATGCCTCAAAATATAGAATTTGGACTACTAAGTCTTGAGCATTCACGTTTCTTGAGTCTGATGTTCTATCCTGTTTTAAATGATTCAATAGAGAGCTGGTGTCGTCAAAATTGCCGAATGGAAAACAGCTGAAAAATGCCCCACAATGCATTGGCGAACAGTATAAACCTGATTCCCTCATCCTGGGTTGGCTAATTGGGTATAGTGCAGTCATTTGTGACAGATTCGCAGATATATGACATGGATATGTACTGTAGGCGGGAGGAGGAAAGCCCTAACCTACCTCTTTGAAAGGCATGTAGATGAAGAATATAGGGAAAAGTATCAAGTGAAACTGCCATAGTAAATGTTCACACACAATCTCACCCAATTATCCTGATTGATGGAAATGAAAAGGGTTTAAACAATTACTACTGGAGTCCAGGTATAGATACAAGCTATTTTGTGCCAATAAGGGGGACTAAAAATCGTAAAGGCAATATCCTAAACACTGGGATGATTTTGTTTTCTGCTTAAAAAAGGTGATGAATTAGTGTCTGATTTGTTTCATATCGTTGGCACAGTGGTATAAATAGAGCATTGATTAGTCTGTAGTTGAACTAATCAGAAAATGTAACAGTGAGTTGACAAAGACAAGAAGACATCATGATATCTGCTATTGTAATTCTCACAAACACAAGTTTAATGTGTGTAAATCCCATAGGAATGCGAGACGAAAAAAGGCGGTGTGCTTAAAAAAACTGTCATATCTAAGCATATTTTTCAGTGTGATTTCTATCATTTTTCAACACATGAAGTATCAGTAGAGGTGTTTTATAAAAACAACAAATCTATGCTATAGTGATGGAATTATGGTCAAGTTCATCTTAATCCTTGCACAATTTATTTTGGATTCACGGTTTTTACCAGGTACCACTGCAAAAATGAGCTGTTTGAGGGGAAATTTAATATTTTTGTCAACAAAAAGTGTGTAGGTATGTAAAATTCTAGCTGTCCAGTAATGCAATCAAGCTTGAAAAGTACTTTGAGTATGGACATGCCAAAGCAGGCTGGGTTGCATGGGGACAACAAACATGATTTAAAAACATTAGGAATTGAAAAAAAAACCTCTAGTCCTAACATAAAACATTAGCATGTTTTCAGTGCAAGGTTGTGGTGATACATATTGAGTATGCTAGGCTGAACAAAAATAACGGTGAAAGTAGACATATCACTTCAGTTGTCTCCTCCTCTTTCATCATCAACAATGTTTCTTGCTGTTAGTTATAATAGTCATTCTTGAGTATCCTGTTCTTTGGTAATCTGTTTTCACGATTCCTGCTACCAATACAAATGGACCAGTTCCTCTGGAGGAAAGAATTTCACCTTCCTGTCCATTTGTAACCCAATTTATTCTCATCATTAAGCAACCCAGCCGGACCATTGTAGGCTTGGCAATTCTGGATCATGCCAAATATGCACAAATGTTCATGTGGGGCAACATCAGAACCCCATTACCACTGTAAAAAATTTGTTTGTGGGGGTCTTTTAGTGTATCTATCATATGGTAATGGCTGTGTGGTGTGGGTCAGGGATGTATTCAACTGAGTAAGCTGATCCGGGCCGCGTGTCTCCATGATACGGACGCTGTCTAACATGCCCATGTGGGGTGATTATACTTTATCATACCATCAAAGTAGGATCCCTCGGGTTTCTTGGGATAATTGCCGGAAATTTCTGACTAGAATATCTCGTATAATACCCGCAGAGCGCGTCTGCACGCTCGTATCATGTTAGTTACGAACTTGCGCATGTGTAAAGGGCATCATGACAACAATATGCTGAAAATTCGGGTTCAATTTTGACGTAAATTACTGCTCTAATTTGGCGATTTTAAGCAATGTTGAACAGAGATTGAACAAGATTCGAGGCATAATTGCTATAACATACACTAAAAGACGTCAAAATAGATCATTCAAGTTGCATTCATTTATAACAGTAGGCCTACAGTCAAGCTTACATTAAAGTTTGTTAGTTTTGGAATCGCCCTGATAATTTTCAAGTTAGGCCCTAGTTGTGTTAGTGAGTTCTGCTTGGGTATGATAAATTGTTATTATGTGAGTTTTGAGGTGACACGGGATTATATCTAGTCTCGGATTCTGTAATCTGTGCTCGGGCTGCGCCCTTGCCCAATACAGACTCCTCGACTAGATATAATCGTATCACCCAAAACTCACCTAATAACTATTAGTATCAGCCAGCAGACTGCCAAGATGAACAGTTTGTGTTCAGCCTTAATATCGGTTCCATGCACTCATCAACTGAATGTCTTCTGGGTGCAAGATCATGTGATGATTCAGGAGTCTTAAGTTTGAGGCCAAGAAGTAGCTAATCTAAAGCGTCTTGCTTGTGATTCATAGTTTGGATGTAAATCTTCAGTGTCACCAGTTCATTTATGGTTGGCATCATGTTATATCTTATGATGCTGATATTGCATTTTATTACAACTCATGAATATTCATGAAAGTAACATGGCTATGAATGCGCCTGATCCTTTATGACGTCAATTATCATCCTTCAACTACAATTGTTAAATTACCCTCTTTGTAATCATGTACAAAGTCTGTATGAGGTAAATGGATCATCCTCATTATACTCATGTTGTACCATGATGGAAATGCTGGTTATTTGACTAAGCATTGTTACTGGTAACGGGGGGTGCCATCTTCATCAACATATGTGTGTTCTACTGTTTTCTCGGGCAAGAGTGGGACTGGTTGTGATTCATTGTTGGGTTGTTTGAGCAGGCGTGGATGATGGGGTACAGGCGTGGCACTGTGATTATTTTTTCAGGTGAGGCATGCATAATGGTCCAATTGCTTATTAAAGGGGCATTTCGTGGGTCCTAGCAACTTCCTTTTGTTTACGGTTCACTATAGATTTCCACGACCAAAACATTATTTAGTTTGATTCTGACAGTACGTTAATGGTAGGAGCAAATGTTTGTTTTACCACTTAACCATAGGCTACGGGTTGTAAGTCTGTCCCTTACGGACAGAAAAAACAAAAGGACAAATTTCTTCCAGATTAGATCAATTTGCATGTGCGGATTGCCACCACCATACGATACTTCCCTAAGGTTTAGGGATATAAATCTCAAACTTGTGATGGTGTCGTGGGGGAAGGCTTGTAGATCACAGAATAACCTTTAAGTTCCACGCCCTTTTCTGTTGAGGTGAATTTTTAGCCTCGGGGAGAAAAACTGTTTGCAAACACACTCTCCTGAATTTTGTTGGTTTTATATGCAATATTAGGAGTGGGCAAAATAAACACTTTTTCTTCAAAATCTCTATTTAAACGGGCGGTTCTATGGCAATTGCTGCTGAAAAAGATTTCTAACAAGCATTTCTATCAAATGAATTTTGATGGTGTTCCATGGATTTTTAAGTTTGCATGTAAAGTCATGGAGAATTTTGCAATTTTAGACATAACTCAAAAGCAATGTTCTTCTCAACCTATTTTGTCAGAAACTCGCACAAAGGGCTTCTGTTATATTCCTATAAATATTTGTAAGAAATAAATATAATAATGTTTGTGTTGAATTGCAACAGGCTTCAATTTTACAAAAAATGGTATTGTAGGGTGGAAAGCAGTAGTAAATAGAATAGCCTTTCAATCAGAAGACTTAACAAAGAACATGAGAACACATGATCATTGTTGTGAAAGGCTCAATACAAGTATAATTGATTTAATGTTATACAAAAGAGTTACTGAGCATGCCAGCCAGTGGTGCAATGAACTTTCTATGTCCTTTGTAAGTCTACCGGCTCAATGGCTATTCTATCCATGCTTTCATCCCAATTATACATTTTCATTAAAAAATGAATCCTTCGCAATTCAGAAAAATAGTTATGTTTTCCTTTGCCAATATTTATAGGAATATACGAAGGCATCTGTGTGTGGGAAGGGGGTGGGGAGGTTTCTGATAAAATAGGTTGAAGAATAACATGTTTTTTGATAGTAAGAGTAAATGTCTAAAATTGCAAAAATTCCCACTGACTTTACATGCAAAAATTTAAGCAATCCATGAAACCACCATCAAAATTCATTTAATATTGAAATGCTTATCAGATTCATTTTTGGCAGCCAAAATGCCAAAGAATTCTACTGTTTTGAAAAAAGTGGTCATGTGCCCATCCCCAGCCAATATGTCTTTTCTTGTCATCAGCTGCATTAATTCATTTTTTCTGCAACCCATCTCAGTATGTTTGCCACAGTTACCAGAATCACTTAGATGAAGTAAGATCCTCTCTTTACTGTAGGGCTGTAAGTCTGCTGTTCTCAAGGTCTTTTTATTCTTTTATGCCTCTGCACTAGCTCATCAAAAAAGTTTTTGTTTGGCCTCTGGTTTGCCTTTTTTCGAAGTCTTGTTCTTCTACCACACTTTTGGTATATAAGTTGACCCAACTCATCTTCTGACCAATTTAGCAAACATAATCTGCAGTTTTATTAAACCATAACATGACGGTGCCCTGTTGGTGATATATAAACATTGGTCGCTTGTCCAACAGACAGAAAAACCAAGATATCCAACATATCCGGGAGTTTGTTGTGTTTGGGCACTGTTTTGTTGCTTTGGAAAAGCATAGTCATGTCGTAGATTATTATACTGTCCCCCGGGGAGAAGAAAATCATTAGTCATCCTATTAACATTTGCCTAATGGCAAACAGGGTATTGTTTGCAACATACCTGTACAATGTCCTCATATGTGCTATCTGTTGTGTAAACACTGGTAAAGAGTCATCTTGAGTTATTTCATCATCACTGTAACAATTGACCACTTGAAAACTTATGTAGTTTATGCCAATCCTCGGTACCTTCCTAAAGGATATGTCAATCTTAGTCTGTAAAATTTGGTCATCCAAGTTACGTGTCCATCACTTTCAGTAAATCGCCATACGAGTGCACTTAGAAGTGATGTGGATACCAAATACTTGCACCTGCCATGTTCACATGGTCACAAAAACTCCACAAAGGTTGAAACTCCGGAAGGTGTTAATTAATCCAACTAAGAGTCAATCTTAGTGGAAAATTGGTCATCTCAAGTACGTGTCCATCACTTTCAGTAAATCGCCACGAGTGCACTTAGAAGTTGATGTTATTACACCCAAACTTTGCAACCTGCCATGAGCCATGGTCACAAAACTTCACAAAAACTCCACAAAGGTTTGAAACTCTGGAGTCTGGCGATCCAAATTTGTTTATTGTTTGTAGGTCTGCTATTTTCCTGACTAAATCAAAGTATCCCTGGTGTTGAGTATCAGATTAGACTAAATGCTCCAAATATATAGATTTGACTAATAATAAGTCTTGAGCATCATGTTTCTTGAGTCTGATGTTCTATAATGGTTTAATGATCAATAGATTGCTGGTGGTCCAAATGGCGGAAATGGAAACAGCTGAAAAGCCCCTTATGCATTGCGAACAGTATAAACCTGTCCTCATCTATCTATTATACAGCATTTATAAGCGCTTACTAAGAACACAGCGCGTTTTTCAAAGAAATAACATATATAAATAAAGGCCAACAAGCATCTGTAGTAGATAAGTACAAAAACAGGAGGGGGTTGTGGCGCCTTTTAGGCCGCTCAACAAACACATTGACTGTATCTTCATTGGAGAGGGGGGCTCTAAATTGGGTATAAGTCACTGGAAACTAAAGCTGAAATGACCACTGAAAACTGAAAAATGAAACCACTGAAAATTTTAAACAAAAGAAAAGACCACTGGAAACGACCATGAAATGAGATCCTTTGTATTCATTTATGCAAGTAGCTATGTTTTATTGCCATTTTTTGGGCCCCCATTTTTTTTTATACACGTATTAAAATGACCCAGACTGTCCTGCACTGCCGTGAAATCCAAATCCCACTGAAATTGCGTTTATAATCACACTGAAATTTGCTGCTAATCACACTGAAATGCCACTATGCCAGACGACCGTGGAATACAAATCACACTGAAATGCTGCTAATCACACTGAAAAGTTTAGGATCCCCACACTGAAATTCCACTATCACACTGAAGGTGTATCACCAGTGCCAGCCAGCTCTCATTGCCATACACATTAGTTTTTCTGAAGGAATGTCTGCTATATGTAATCCGAATTTTGATCATATCAGAAAATTGTTGCAGGAAGACAGGAATTTGTGAAGTAATTATCACTGTACCAACGCGCAAACAGATAGGCCTATAATGTACACAGCATCTCAACACAAAATACAAAGATTCTAGACGGGCCTTTAGCTCAGCCCACAAAGTGTGACATGAGCGTTATGTTTGCTTGGGACCATAGTTATTTGTGGAGAGTCCCTGAAGTAGGACTTTTGACAGAGAAGTTCAAGTGTTAAGGTTCAAAATATTATGCATTATATATCAGAGAACACTTATAGTTACTATTGTCACCTATACATTTTTTTGTGTAAAACTCATCATCACCCAGGAATTTCACGCAAACCCGCTTTAGGCCCACAAGTTTCACGCCATGTTTCTGCGTGAAAACGGTGGTTTTCACCATAGCCACATGGTATTTAGAGGTACCATTAATCCAACATTCTTGCCTTTCCATCCTTCCCGGATATAATTTGTTTTTAATATGAAGCGGAAGACGACGGACATTAAGCTTACAGCGGCTGAATTTGCCATTGATCTTTTCGTTAATTGTTGGCTAATCATATGGGATATGGTATGTGATTATTCTGTAGTTTTGTAATTTGTGGTTTGACATGCGATTTGAAACACAAATTCAATCCATACAGATGGATTCAATCAGCGAAAGTCCCAACAGTATTTACACCTCACCAGGGGCCGGGCCCGTTCCCGAAACTCGTCGAATACTTTGTCCCAAGCCCACTGGTAACTGGTTGAAAAGGTCTTTTATATAGGACAACGCAGATTTAGTATACACGTAGTTTATAACTTCCTGGCTTAATTTGTCCTCAGTCATACTAGCATTGATACCAATTGAAAAAGAAGATGTAAAGGTATTTTGTATTTTCGTCGTCCATCAGCAGCAAAATTCAAGCATCCTTAGAAGCAGGAAAGTTCAAAACTTGTTGGGTTGTGTGTTTTTTTTTGTTTTTTCTCTTTTCTTGTTTGTCTATAAATAAACCTTCAAAACGGTCTCGGTTTAACCATTAAGTGCAAATGTATAGAGATTTTTTAGTGCAGATTATGCCTATAAAATTATATGGAACAGGCTTTCTTTTCATTAAAATTCCAATTTTAATGATTGGATCTTGACAATGATATACTGTGAACAGGAACGTAATTAAAGTGCTGCATGTTTTGTTTTTTTGGCTTGTTTGTTGTTTTGTTTCTGTTTGTTTTGGTATTTTTTGTTTTAAATGTTCGTATGTACAGACCCCGTGTTCCAATCATTTCTTTTTCACCACGCAACTCACCCCGGTCCGAACATTTTGAGTGCTGGGAATTGAAGGAAAACCCTTATCCTTAAGTCCTAAGGGGTTCCGTATTTTTATGACATCGGGATAGCACTGTCAATGTGGTCTGGATTTGTGACAGCAATTTGTGAACCGTGCTCTCGAAGGACAGATAAGTGTAATCTATTGTCTAAATGGTTACTTTGTCCACATATATGTCTCAATGACATGTCAATATAAAAAAGCAGGATATTACAAACTGGAATAATGAATTGTTTCTTTCAGAGTTTTATTAAATCTAACAATCCCAAAACTTTATACAACAGGAAAAATTTAATAGTTCGCTTTACATTAGCCATCGAAATGAACTTGAACTATTACATGCTTTGTTTCCCCCACCAACATCCCTAAGAGAGCACCCGTCTGGAGTTGACTGGAATTTGTGGGGGTTATGAGTTTTCAGTGTGTCCTAGTTTAGGATTTAGTTTAGTATAAAAATACAGTTAGTTTAATGTGGAAATTCAGGCAATTTTGGGCGATTTTTCTTGAGTTTGACAGTTGTCTTTACGCTATTTACCCAGTGAAATCAGGGGGCCTAATGCGCTAAGAGAGCTAAAGAGTAAGCCCGAGATAAGTGGACTTCCCGAGGTCATCGTTGTTATAGAAACCAATCAGCCATTGTGAACCATAAACCATTAACCGGAGTGGCTCTCTTTCCGACAATGATCATGATGATGTATGTGTTATTAAAATTGGATAAGGTGTGTGTGTCATTTGGATTGTCCACTTCGAGTACTTGACTGGAGCTGGAGTGGCCTATTGCATTGTCCCGTGGATTATTGGACCTGCGGGTAGTGGTAGTATTTCTACTCATGCTTATATTTCTGTACAAAAATGGGCAGGTTGGGCCGATTAGAGAAGGAGAGCAGGACTTGGTGTTCAAAACATCATCGTTCATGTCCCGCTACATCTCAGCTTTTGACACCATTTAGTAGTTAAATGGAACCTCGAATCAATGACAAGGTAGTAGGTGGTGTCAAATGTGGTGTCACTTTTTCAAATAGGGCCAATTTAAGTTACACAGGGTCAAACTTTTATAACTCCAACATCATATGTTGAAATTGTATGCCATATTGGTCCGTCTAGATATAAAGATTCCAAAATGGATTACGTTGTACCATCTATGACATTGGTTTTAGATTATCAGTAAAATGCTAAAAGAGCCAAAAGTCAATTCGTTTGTACAGGGGTCAAATAGAAGTTTGCTTCCATTGGTAAAAAGAAAACAAATTGTTCATCTAGCCTTAAGGTGTCAAATAAGGAAAGTTGTGAGCATCTCAATTGACAAGTTATCAGCTAGGGGATAGGGGGGGCAACATTAATCCAATTGGCATTGAGCTTCTTTGACCCTTATCTCGGTAAATTAAACATTTAAACATTTAATCAAAACTATACTTTTGGAGGCATCTTCCTCATGGCAATAATTGCAGCATTTAAAATATAATTCAGAGTAAACTTTCTGTTGGGGAACCCCTGTACAAATGAGTTTGACCTTTTTGCACTTTTCCCATTTTTACCCAATAATCTTAAAACCAATAGGCATAGATGGTACAAACTATACATTTTTTTGAATCCTGTGACAAGACGGACAATATGACATACATTTCAAACATGATTGGAGTATTTAAAAGTCTGACCCCTGTGTAAACAAATTGACCATGGAAAAAGTTGGACACAATTTGAACACCACTAACTACTTGCATTGATGTAGAGGTCATACTAACTACTAAAGTGTCAAACCTAAGATGTAGTCGGGCTTGAACGAACTCCCTAAATAAGGCCCTATGATATTCTTCTTCTCCTGCTCTATATGCTATGAACATACAATTGTCGTTGTATATGATTAAAATAAAGCCTGAGATAAAGCTAAGTAAATAAAACATAAATATAAAACAGAATATCAACATGCATTTAACAAACAAAAATCACAAGTGGAGATAGCATAGTGAACGCCAATCCCGCCATGCTTACTATCACTCGCGATAATTTTTAACCCTTTGAGAGGTCACATGAGTGAGATCGTAATCAAATTTGTTCTCTGCGTAGCCTTGAAATCATCTAGCTTTCACATAAAATGCATATTACAGTAGATTACGTGTGTATCTTCGCTAAAAATTAAAAGATATGTTGAAATGAACCCAGCTAAAAATGTAAAGGTTTGGAAAAGTCAAAATATAATTTTTATAAACCGGTTTAGTGTCCGTATTTATTGCCTTTTCGTTACGGACAACGGCGCCGTATGTTACTCTTTTTTGGGCCCAAGGACTGGCTAATTGTTACTTCATAGCACTATGCCTTCATTGTATGCCCCACACTTGTTTAAAATACGGCCACTATCCTACTGGTGTGATCACCTTATTTTGACAAAGTAATATTGGTAAAATAATTCGTATTTCCAATACCAATAGTGCCTAAAATGATTAATTATAGGAAGAAAAAAAATATCTCGGTGTGTGGATTGAACCCCTAAAAAAATGGGGTACGAGGCGAGCGCGAACCTTATTAACTGATGATACTGAAGATTTCATTTTTAGAAGAAAATTATATGACTTAAACATTAGCTCCTAAAACACTAAAAAAAACGTCACACTGATGATTTCTTATTCCAAAACCATTAATTTTTCTAATTTATTTACCTTTTCCGAATACTTGAAATTTTTAAGGACCACATAAAGATAAAAGTCAGATAAATTACAAACAGGAGTATGATGGTGATCTCGAAAGTTATGGGCTTCCGAATTGATAAAGGTGCTCCTTAGTAAAAATATTGACATTGCGGGGGTTCATGGTTCAGGTTATTTAATATTTTTCCAAGGATTTTTTTCACTCGATCTCACACACCATTGTTCAAAATTTGCAACCTGCATGACAAATAAAATCATGGATACATCGATTTGACCATGAGAGCCTGATGTCCACATTAAATAAACTTAATAAAGTCCACCCACCCCAAACTTGATGGATACCTCAGCCAATCTGTTGATAAAGACAATGAGGTTGACGGGACTTGTCTCTATTCATTTCTCAGTGAACGTCTGAAAAGGCTCGCACAAAAAACAGGGGTTACCGTACTTTAAGATGGTTACTTGGTTAAAATAGGAACATTTTTAAAGTGCATGACCTAAAATTGCCGGGGACGGGCGGGTTCTATCGGGTCGAGAGAATTAAAAATAATAACAGGGCTGTAGTGCAAATAAAGGTAAAAAGCAAACAAACCCACCCCCCCCACAGATCCTGTGCTATAATAAAATCAAGCAAAAATCATTACTGGGTCAGAAATTACTTTACAAAATGGAAGAAAATTAAAAAAAGGACTGAAGTGACGTATAAGACTAACAACTTTATAAACAACTCAGCTCAACTCGGTTATTTTTCTGTGTAAAAATATATTTCTGTTCTTCCAATGGCTAGACTTCATTTGAGAGCAAATTGAAGAAATTTCATATTTGTGAAAATGTGCAGTGCCGCTTTGACTATGTCTTTATATTATTATTTATGTTTAATTATGAATATTGAATGTCGTTAATAGTTTTACTGACACTCCGAATTTGGTGGTGACAAGTGACCCAACCTATCATCTAATTACCGGAGCAATGGATCTAAATTTTTGTTTCACAACCAAAGTTGCACGCAACCAAAATTATGAGTCGGAAACGTATATCATTAGTCGTAAAAATGGTAAAATGTAAGTGTTAAAAGGGACATCCTCAAAGGTCTGAGCTGCGCGTAAGGAAAGCCACCACCCAAAGTCCGTAGCCCAGTCGCCCGCGGAAGGCTTGGAGCTAGTGGGACTTTTGGCCTCCTTCTAGAATGTGGCTCGATCTTGGAGCTAGGTTAGCAGGTCGCCTCAGAACCAATCATCAGAAGGGGCTTTGTTTTAATTAATTAATAAAAATATACATAACAGCACATTCATTAGCATTCGGAGTGAGTAAGCTGTTAATGTTTTCTTAAAATAACATAACTTTAAACTGCACTCAACTGTTTATTTCCACATCGTATTCCCCATTATCATTCGTCATCTAATTTTTGCGGATTGATATTACTTTGAGGTATACATAATGGTGTAACATTTCCATCAAGCGGGATACGCCTTGAAAAATATAATTAGTTTGCAAATAAAGAAAACCTTCAACGATCGAAGTAAAATAAAGAACAAAAAGGTACAACAGATGAAAAAAATCAGAAACGATGAAATCAGTTGACTCAGATATACTTCATTTTATTGTTCGTTCAACATTTACTCCAGAAAACTTCTAATCCCTGAAAAAGGGAAGCTAAAAAATTATTATGACTTTGGTGACTCCAAAGCCGACGTACCGCCCATTACCGTCGAAAGTTCGAAACCCTGAAATTGGTCTAAGACGGGATATTTACTACGATGGTGTTAGGCCATTTAGTAGAAGGTACGGTCGATACTAGTAGATTTATATTGTGTTGGTCCGTGGCTATAGCTATTCATTACACATTATCTGCGCATATGGATAAAAGGGTGAGAATATTAGAAATGAATACCAAAATCATGATGGAAGTTAGTTTAACCATTAACTGACGACACATGGGCATGTTGGCGGCGACACATTTTTGGAAGGGAATGCTCAGCAAACGCCCCGTGCAGAAAAACACGCCACCACTATACTGCACCGTCCTGACAAGCGATTGCACAGCGGACTTGTCAGCAACTCCGTTTAAAAATATTAACACACTTCTCTGGCCGCCACTTGCTAACTAAATAACGGTTACAGATAGATGGGGCCATTGCTTGTTATTTAACTGGTCGTGTTTGAGTGCTTCCAATTGGATTATAAAAATCGTTGCTGCCGGCGCAAAGACGGTGGCACTCATATCAGTGTGATTTCCGTGTGATTACCAGGCATGAACTATACATTACTACCATATATAGGAACGCACACTATTGATATGTAAATAACTGCCGATCGGTCGATGCTCATTACTGGGACACGCCTCCGATCGAAAATAATCACACTGAAAAAATACACTGAACCACGCTGAACACCAATTTCAGGTACTATTTCTTTGTTCTGGCGATTTTCAGCGTACTTTGCTCTTTTCAGTGGTCATTTCAGTGTTATCGTTTCTAGTGAGTTGCAATCTTGTGACAGTTCGCAAAGATATATGTACACGGATATATTGTAGGCTGGAGGAAAGCCCTAACTTACATCTTTGAAAGGATTTGTAGAGAAGAATATGAGGGAAAATGTATCAAGTTAGAATATTTGTTATGGTATTACGAGCAGCAGTCACACCAGTGTGTGAACAAAAAAGCCATAGGTATGTGATCTGGGAAAACCGCCAACATGTCGCAAAGTGACAGTTTTGAAAAAATAAAGGAAAATAGCTTAAAATCTGTTAAAGTTTGTACTATATTTTTGTAAGCATGGTATAAGGCGTAATTCTGACGGGTCTATCAAAGAAGAAAGAAAGTAAAACAGTTTATGGGAAACTTAATATTTCAAACTCTGCAGTGATAGTAAAAAACTCAAAATATTAAATTTCCCACCATGTGTGGATTTTACCCAGATCGCATCACATATTGGAATGTGCTCTTCAGTGTATGAATAGGCATGTTCATTTAGCTCAAAAACTCTTTGAACAGTAAACTAACCGATCTCCCTAATTTCCTCTGAAACAGATGCATATTTGTGACCCACTTTTACAAACACAGAGAGTAACAAGTCGCAATTACAAACACCCCTTTTTGCAAAACAAAGTGTTGTGACTACAGTAATCACATAAGAAATTTAATCAGTAGGTCAAGACCTGTGTTTTTATTGCCGCTGTGCCATCGGTCAAATTCACCCAAACCAAAGAGGGCAGACAAACTGTCTGTTTATACATAAAAGCACAGGTGAATGTTAGCATTCCAGTCTTGCGACAAATGCTTAACAAAGTAAAGAATACCTCAAAAGTTTCATGATGGTGGGAGACAGCATTTTTGTCAGACTTAAAATCCTTCACGTATTAGTAGTGAGATTAGTCCTATAAAGACACTAAAGTCAACTGCTTTTATTGTAAGGATGAATGAACGTCGGGGATTTAGAATTTTGACTGGCTGTGATGCAAATGAGGAAGTGGAATAAGTCACGGTGACTTGTTCCTCGGTGTTGTAAAGTGGGGTCATTTTCTGTCCAACACTTTAATCTTCTAGCTGAGCTTGAAAATAAAACCCCCGTATGTTATCGTTGAAATCATCCAATCCCCAACTGCAACAGAGATCATCGTGGTGATTCAACTAGAACGGAATAGTGCCATCTTGGTGATCACCCACCTTGCTATGTGAATGGTCAAACGGGTTGCCTTTGAAGTTTTTTCTACAAATTTTGAAAAGTTTTGCTCTTAAACGGTGTTTACTATTCATTGGCAAAGATCCTGGTCATGGATTTGTTGATGTTTATTTACTTGTTCCAGCTTTTTCTTGTTTTTCCTGAGATCAGCTCTAGTGGCGCTCTGTTTGTCCGACACAAACGTCACCTTAAATCTTAAAGTTACATAAGTAAAAAAGTTAAAAAAGCCCCACAAGCAAACAAAATGGATTGATGAAGAATCAAGCATCACAAACAATATCCTACTATAAAGCGTAATTAGCTGGAAATGATCGAAACACACAAGGAGCATCTAAAAGCTATGTCTTTCTTAAATGTGTTGTAATCTTTAATGGCCTTATATGAGATCTGTGATGATAGTGGGAGAATTCTTAATGTAAGTGCATGTCATCAAGAGGAGTTTTAAATTTTCCTTTATTCTTTACAAGATTACACACAGAATCATTCCTCATATCACTGTTCAGAAATCATCAAAATAAAACTCGCGTAATCTAAGCTTACGGCTGAATGACTTTGAGTAACATCTTTCTTTGAGCTCTTCATCATTACTCATATGGAGTAGGTGTTAAATTGCCACGTTGTGAGTAGCTTTACTTCATCGCTTGTAATACCTCTGATTGATCTCGGGACTTGTCGATGCTTTCTCTTTTTATAATTAACCCTATCCAGTGTCATCCTCATTTTGATTTTTGATGGTCATTGCCTTTTGGGTTCTCCTTCAAACCCTTCTTCACAGCATCCATGTAACTTGGAGGTTTGGTGGTCTTATAGTTTATTGTTGTGTGGGTAAACGGCAAAAATACTACAAACAGCAGCAAGCTGCAGAGATGGCCTGGATCTCTTTCGTAGGATAGTCATGTAAAATGATAATAAAAAAGACAAAAACTTTCAATGGAAAAGGTAAACCGGCTTGCATTTCAAGGGTAATTAATATTGGGCTTCATTTAATGTACCATTGAATTTCCGGTGATTGTACATCGACGATTAGGTGATATCGACCTATATGTTTCTCCTTTTATGTGTAGAGCTATGTAGTCATGTTTATACATCTTGCAACTTTTCGATGCACAAATACCTTGTTGAACTGCTCTGCCTATGGCTGCCCCACGTTATGAACAACATGGGAAAATTGTACATGTATAAATTTGGTCGTGAAATCACTTTAGCATATTAGTCCCTAATGTCAAACATAATAAACAGAAACACATTTCGGATACGTACTCCACAACGTTGGCGATGTGGGTTCATCTCAGTGTCTACTAAGGGAAGCAATTTTGACAATTGCGTTCATGAACATCAAAGTAGATGGATCGATAAATCTGATGCCGGTCCAGGGGCCCTTGGACTCGATCGCCAGGAGACGATGTCCGGGGAAACATCACTATGGTGTATATCCCTGCCCTGCCGTTGCTATTACGACGCTTCGTCGGTACTCTCATCAAATTTTTCTTTGCGAACGACCCAATCTATCGAAGCATCACGATTGAAATTTTTAGATGAAGTTATATTTCACTTTTCACTCCTCTTCGGTATGATTGCAGCCATTTTAATGTTTAGGTTACACCGTCAGAAACAGTTTAAGGCAAGTAGAACAATAAAATCCTCGCCTTTCAGCGAATATCGACAAACGGGGCAGGTCACAGTCACAGCGGACATTGCCCAAAAGATCTATGATTGGTCTACATGGCACCCACAACGATTCGATGGTTGGCAATGTTTTTGACTAAGGATATTCTCTACCCATATACACGGTCTGACGCTGCTTATACCATTAACCCTTGCCAGTGAATTGTGGCAGTAAAGAGACTTCTTTTTAATATCACAGAAATCAATTTTTTACCATGTGAAATGGATACATGACATGTACCTTTATTTCTTTTTGGCCTTTTTGGTGTTCTTGACCTCGTTCACTACCCTTTGTGTTCTTGCTCTTTACTGATATTTGCTTCTTTTGCTTTTCGTCATGTTCTATCTGCACTGAAAGTCTGAATCAGAAGATTTCGGAAATATTATTTGTTGTGGTATAATGAAATATAGTAAATAGAATTCTAAAGATAAGTAACCAAAAGCACAATTCGAAATTGAGTATGATATAGATTTTCGTTTTGACGGCATATACATTTATGTGTAGTATAACGTCCCCAAAGGGATACGGGTGTATAACAAAAATTCGATCCGGATTGTTATAAACAAAAGTGTGATTTTCTGATGAATGAATGAATTAAGCTAGCATTTCACACCATTGATTAGTATATGGACAAGATTGTACATGCAAAAAACCATTTGATTTTTTGGAAGAAAAATTGAGGGCGCCTCCTCAGGAAATCTCTGATGTCGGCCTTTAATTTTCTTCATTCGGCTTTCTTTTGAAGATCTGGTTTTTGATGTTCGCAAGTTTTGAGATTCGCCGTCTATCACATGTCTTTCGGAACTTTTCCCATTGTGGATTTCCCATGGCCCTGCAACATCCACAGGGACACTTGACCCCTTATAAAGTTGACCATAGGTTGTCAAAATGGCAGCATGACACATGCTTTTGCATAATCAAAAACTTAGTTTTGGGCGCACGAGCCCCATATAACCCCTGAAAGTTTTCGTTCGCATTTTGTGTCATTCCGGTGAACACATCCTTGCATCAGTTTATCACCTGTTAATCTTTTATGAAAACAGGCTGCAGAGCCTTCTCGAATACTTGAGGCTCTTGTGGAAACCGTGGTGCTAACCTTGACGATAGCGCGTTTGAAAACACCATGATGATTCGCCGCCAGGGCACAAATGGTGCTGCGGAGATTCTTCAGTGCTTTGACATGGGTGGGTGGCATTGACAGCATTCACCACAGCTTTGGCATCACCAACATTATTTCGGATGGCTTTGCCATAGTACTGGTTATTTGTTTATAGTGCCATAACCCGAGCTTGCTTGATCTGTTCGTGCATTGTACAGAGTGCAGTTGTCCATTCTTTTCTCTTCATGTTTAACTCTCCTTTGTTATTGGTTAAATTTGTTTATAGTGCCATCAACCCCCGCATGCTTGGATCTTTCGTGCATTACAGAGTGTTGTCCATTCTTTCTCTCATGATTTATAAATTCCTCCTTGTATTGGGTTAATTTTGTTTTATGTGCCATCAACCCCGCTTGCTTGCTCTTTTCGTGTGGTATTACAGAGTGTTGTCCATTCTTTCTTTCTCTTCATGATTTATACATTCCTCCTTTGTTATTGGGTTTTAATGTTTATGTGCCAATCAACCCCGCTTGCTTGCATCTTTCGTGCAATTACCAGAGTGGTGTCCATCTTTTCTCTCATGATTTATTACATTCTCCTTGATTTGGGTATTAATTTGTTTATCGTGCCCTCATACCCCGAATTGCTTGCAATCTTTCGTGCATACAGAGTGTTGTGCATTATTTCTCTTAATGCTGATACATTCCCCTTGTTTATGTGGGTTAATGTGTTTAATTAGTGCCATCAACCCGTTGCTTGCATCTTTCTTTTCGTGCATTACAGAGGTTGTCCATCTTGTTATCTTCATGATTTATACATTCCTCCTTTGTTATTGGGTTTAATGGGTTATAGTGCATCTAACCCCAGCTTGCTTGCATCTTTTAGTGCCATTACAGGAGTGTTGTCCTCTGTTCTCGTATGATTTATAACATTCCTCCTTTGTTATGGGTTAATTGTTTAAGTGCCATCAACCCCCGCTGCTTGCATCTTTCGTGCATTGTACAGAGCGTGCCATTTCTTTTCTCTTAGGATTATACATTCCTCCTTTGTTATTGGGTTAATTTGTTTATGGGCCATCAACCCGCTTGTTGACGCTCTTTTGTGCAGACAGAGTGCAGTCCATTCTTTTCTCTTCATGATTTATACATTTCTCCTTTGTTATTGGTTTAATTTGTTTATAGTGCCATCTCATCAACCAGCTTGCTTGCATCTTTTCGTGCATTACAGAGTGCAGTGCCCATTCTTGTCTCTTCATGTGTGATTTTACATTTCTCCTTTGTTATTGGGTTAATTTGTTTATAGTGCCATCAACCGCTGCTTGCCATCTTTTCTGTGCATTACAGAGTGTTGTCCATTATTTTCTCTTCATGATTTATACATTCCTCCTTGGTAATTTGGGGATTCATCGCCAACACATTCACCTTGTAAGGTGATCAAACAGTTTTGTACACGTCCTTTAGCTTCTTCCTCTTTCATAAGGCCTCTCTTTCACCCTGTGGGATACAAACTTGCAAAGTTCTTAGTACCGGATATGCAAACACGGTGGGCAGTGGAGATATCTTCAATTAAGGACAAGGTCAATGGCCTTAAAGTGATATCTATGACGGCAGATATTATATTGTCGTCATCATCACCTACACTATCAGGAATCCCATATGTGGATAGTTTCTCTGAGTGAATATTGATTCGATGGCATACGTGCTATCAAAGCAAGTTGTTGGATTTTATCATCTGTTGCTTTAATTGCTTTAAAACTTTTTGTGCATTTTCCCACTGCTGAGTATAGCTTAAACCATAAGTGGGCATCATTCTTGTGAATGATGTCTTCAACTGCAGCCTGGTTATCTCTACACTAGCATTGGGAACGCTTTGTTCTGTGTTAGTTGAAATTTGAACAGCATTCTGCACTGTGCCAGACATACATTAAGCTGAAAGAGACAGGGACATTGAAAAATAGTGCGCCCTCAAGATTTTCAGAAATTGAGATTTTTGCATGGTTGTAAGCTTTTATATACCAAAGCCCTCACCCGAAATAATTAAGGGACCAAAATCAGCTTCCTTTTGGGTAGTGGTAGTTTAGCGGCGCCGGCGACGCAAATTCAGCAGGCGACGAAAATGGCTTAACACAAGAACACGCAAACCGTTTGCATGTTTCCCACGCTATGCAAATGTTTGACCTGTCTACAATCTTGGTGGTTTTATATCAGTGAGTATGAGTGAAAAAATATTCATGTAATATTACAATTGTGGATTAAAGTTATGCAAAACTTAAAATTTGGCCGTACAAGTTACCTGTATGTCTTTATACTCATATCAATGTCCTATCGTTTTGGGTATGTTATTTTTATGGTAAAATATTATCTCTGTTCTTTCAATGGCCTAGACTTCACTTTGAGAGCAAATTGAAGAAATTTCCTATTTTGTGAATGAAAATGTGCCAGTGCTCCCGATTTAAGCTAAGCATGTTGTTTAACTACCTCCTCAGTGCGACAGTGTGGCTTCATCTTCAACTGTAATGGGCAATTATTTGGTATGATCGAAGCTAAAAATCCGCACAGAAGCAACGACTTGTACACCATTTTTAGTCACACTCCTTTGTGAGTACCTTCCTCATCCGCTGTAATCGGCTGTGTTGTGATCTCAGCACTGTGATGCTTTCTCTGAAAAAATTGTTGGCCTCCTTACCTCCTCCAGTGGTCATCTTCATTTGAGTTTGATTGGTCTGCATTTGGTTCTCTGTGAAAAACCCTTCTTCACATCATCGAGCATCCATGGATGTAAGTTGGCGGGTGGGTTTCTATAGCTAAGGGTGTGTGTGATGATGTCCAGTTGTGAATATATTGCGTGATATATCACGCTGGCTTCATTTTCGGTATTGCGTGCGGCATGTAAATATAGCACAGGGAAATAAAGGATGGGCAGCTTCATGATTGTTGTGCAGTAGTGCCATTTGTCGAAATATCTGGATTTTTTTCGCAAGGAATACTACAATGACATGAAAACCATCTGGTACGTCTTATATTTAGGGATATTTCATTATATATGTGTGCCGATAGATTGTATTACAATAAAATTCCGTTTAACAAGTTGGTTAAGATCAACCCCCCCCAGTCAGCTCATCCTGACGACAGAAGAGGACCCATCTTCTTTCCTATTTGTTGCATTTGCCATCCAAACTCCCCATTCTTTGCAGCATCAAGCCAACTGGGGCCGCCAAGTTTGGCATGTTAATCACGATCTACTGCTGATAGATACGAGCTCTCTTCTAAATTAATCGCATTTCTTCCCTTTTTGGGGACCGAAAGTATAGATGCTGGGGGGGTGTGACAGGACCACTTAGAAATCTGTTGTGCGTTGTGGAGTTGTGGGTGTGTCACCTAATGTGAGTTTTTTTTTTAATATTGACCTCAATTGAAAGTTGAAGTTCAATTGGAACCAAATTCTGTCATAGGTGCCCATGGGATCCCTCATGTGTGATTAGGTCAAAAAAGGTCATGGTCAAGGTCAAAGGTCACGGAGCGGACAACAGCTTATATTCTGTGATGATGAATATAGTGAGTGCGAAAGCCGAGAACCGCGAAATCTTAGTTCTTTCTGTGTTGTCTAGGTTGATGTGTACAGTTTATGATTCATCTACGCATCATAAAGGGGTACACCACTACTGATGCCGTAAGGATCAAAAATTCTTGGAGGGACAACTTTCTTGCATGGCATCTGAAACAAAAATGCTTTTAAAATGTCGGAAAAGTGCACTAGTTATATTAAGAAAGTGATGAAATTTCAGATTGACATGGTAGACTGGTATGTTTTCTCAAACAACTAAGCGGCCATTTGGACAGTGAATTTGATGAAATGTCCCGCGGGTCCAATTTCACATCGATTTGCAAATTACCAACTTGGGCGACTATTGAGAATCGTGGGGTGCCGGTTCTGACATCGGGCAAGTTGGTGATCGTAACTAAAACATTTTGTACCTGGTCATGCTATGTTCAAAAATTTTGGTTATTGGTGATTTTCAGCTTGTACTTGGGGTGATGTTGTTGTATTTCCTCTGTGAGCGTTTTAAATGTGAAAGAGAAAACATGTCAAAGTTGCATTTGCCCATAGACTACTGGCGAAGTGAGTTTCGTGGTGTTGTACATATAGAGACAGCCAGTGAGTGACATATGTGTCTCATGTTTTCTGAAGTTTTTTGACCTTTCAACCTCGGTCTTTTTATTGAATCGATGTAAGTAAGGGTTTGCACTGAAAAAAAAAATGTTGGATTTCTATCATGTTAGAGGTTTACATGCATGGCAACATGGGACCTATATTCTTAAGGGGTAGGTGAGTCAAGGTAGTAAATATTTTGCATGGCATTTGTAGTGCCACAACCATCCGACGAATTCGCAGCCTAACGTGAATAAATTGTGATGAACGGTGGTGGGCAGATTACGGAAAATTCATCTCCGAACTAGATGCATAGGAATGCCAGTGTATGTTTAGCAGTTATTTACTGACATAAGTGGAAGCTTAGAGTGGAGTAGGCTACCCTTAAGACTAGCAAAAGCTATCTGTCCACAGACCCAATCCAAAATTACGGAATGACAAAACTAGGTAAAAGATAGCTGCTTTTGCTTGTCCAGACCGGGGGTGGGGATGGGGGGGGGGGGGCTTACTCATATTGTGGGAGGCGATGCACCATCCACATGTAATCCTTTAGGACCCGTCCGTTTTAAGCATCATCGTCACTCAATAAAATGTCATATTTTTTGAAAATTTTTCACTGTCACCCAAAGGACCGCTATTTTGGGAAAAATTTTCCCACAAAGACACCTCTTTTTCGAATATTGGCCAAAAATCTTCACCAAGTTGGGAACCCCATGTTTTGAACATGTTTAGCAAATTTGTGGCCCAAATAACCCGCCTAGTTATGGGCAATTTGGTCTGTCTCTCGCCTAAAAGACCCCAGATTTTTGATTTTACAGTCACTGATGCATTGGTTTGAATGGGCCATTTTTATGTGGCCCCCCCCCCCCCCAACCCCCCCCCCCCCCCCCCCCCACCCCTACCCAGCCCCCCCCCCGCGGTTTAATTTGCTGACTCGCTGCTAGTGGGCAACATCCTGGTATCACTGCCTGGGCCAAAAGCCATGTTTTCTTCCAAAAAAAAAAAGATACATTGACCCCGGTGGTATCTAGATCGAGATTAAGCTTTTGTGCGTGGATATTCAGATTTCTTGTCAATGAGGGCTCCCTTAATCAGGAATATTCTATAAAGTCTATGTAGTTAAATGACAAAAGGACCGTTCGCACTGTTTTCCGGACAGTTATCAATATTTTATTTACGATAATGCATATTTCTACTGAGAACCAAAAAAAAATCATGTTTGATTCCCTCGAAATTTGCACAGTATCACGTGTGATAGCCTACGGGTCTGTGATTAAACAAACAGGGAAATTTGGAGGGTCTTAAGCAAGTCGCCAACCCTGTCATTAATGGATTTTAAAGGTATTTTTTAATGAAATGTGAGTGCAAAGAGGGTCAATGTCGAGATTACTGACATTGTAAATACTAATTTACAGAGCTGCATGTGATATAAGGTTAAACACCACTAACATGGCTGCCGTTAAGGCATCAAACATCTTGGTAGGGACTATTTCTTGCATGGCATCTGGAAAAAGTGCGTTAAAATGTCGTGAAAATGCACTAGTTATATTAAGAAAGTGATGAAATTTCATGAATTGACATGTAGATGGTATGTTTCTTCAAAATCTAAGCGGCAATGTGGACAGTGAATTTGATTGAAATTTACTCCGCGGTCATCAATTTCACATCGATTTGCAATTACTAGCTTTGGCGAATATAGAGAATCTGGGTGCGGTCGTGGACTTCGGGCAAGTTTGGTGATCGTAACTAAAATTTTTCCGGTTCATCACTATGTTCAAAATTTGGTTGTATTTGTGTGATTCAGCTTGTACTTTGGGGTTGATGTTGTTGTATTTCCTCTGTGAGAGTTTTAAATGTGTGAAAGAAACATGCTCAAGTTGCCATTTTCTCCATAGACTACTGTGTATAAGTGAGTAGTGGTGTGTAACCATAAACATCACTTTCATTCATAGTGGATGGTTCTTGCAGGTACTTTACCACATGCTACTGATCTAGCCGTCTTTAAGCCCCACCATGGTACCCTTGCGCTCCTCACAAGTTACATGTTGGGCGTGTCCGTAACCGCCCATCTGACGCGGGCTTTTTTCCGAACCACTTGTTGGAATTTGGAAACCTTACGGATATGAACCCATGCTCATTCCTGTGAAAGGGGTTTGCGGACTTCATGTGTGTGTCATGCAAAGAAGTGTCAGATGGTGTCATGTGTGGGTTACGGAAATCCCTCCATGAGTGGGCTTTGGATCGCAACTAGTACTACGTTCTTCAAATATGAGCACATTAGTAAGCTGTGCTTACCATGGTTCACAACTAGTAGAGTGCAGGTAGTCTAGTATGGTCCTATAGTACCAGACTGCCAACACGGCACTATGATATTCTTCTTCTCCTGCTCTATATGCTATGAACATACAATTGTCGTTGTATATGATTAAAATAAAGCCTGAGATAAAGCTAAGTAAATAAAACATAAATATAAAACAGAATATCAACATGCATTTAACAAACAAAAATCACAAGTGGAGATAGCATAGTGAACGCCAATCCCGCCATGCTTACTATCACTCGCGATAATTTTTAACCCTTTGAGAGGTCACATGAGTGAGATCGTAATCAAATTTGTTCTCTGCGTAGCCTTGAAATCATCTAGCTTTCACATAAAATGCATATTACAGTAGATTACGTGTGTATCTTCGCTAAAAATTAAAAGATATGTTGAAATGAACCCAGCTAAAAATGTAAAGGTTTGGAAAAGTCAAAATATAATTTTTATAAACCGGTTTAGTGTCCGTATTTATTGCCTTTTCGTTACGGACAACGGCGCCGTATGTTACTCTTTTTTGGGCCCAAGGACTGGCTAATTGTTACTTCATAGCACTATGCCTTCATTGTATGCCCCACACTTGTTTAAAATACGGCCACTATCCTACTGGTGTGATCACCTTATTTTGACAAAGTAATATTGGTAAAATAATTCGTATTTCCAATACCAATAGTGCCTAAAATGATTAATTATAGGAAGAAAAAAAATATCTCGGTGTGTGGATTGAACCCCTAAAAAAATGGGGTACGAGGCGAGCGCGAACCTTATTAACTGATGATACTGAAGATTTCATTTTTAGAAGAAAATTATATGACTTAAACATTAGCTCCTAAAACACTAAAAAAAACGTCACACTGATGATTTCTTATTCCAAAACCATTAATTTTTCTAATTTATTTACCTTTTCCGAATACTTGAAATTTTTAAGGACCACATAAAGATAAAAGTCAGATAAATTACAAACAGGAGTATGATGGTGATCTCGAAAGTTATGGGCTTCCGAATTGATAAAGGTGCTCCTTAGTAAAAATATTGACATTGCGGGGGTTCATGGTTCAGGTTATTTAATATTTTTCCAAGGATTTTTTTCACTCGATCTCACACACCATTGTTCAAAATTTGCAACCTGCATGACAAATAAAATCATGGATACATCGATTTGACCATGAGAGCCTGATGTCCACATTAAATAAACTTAATAAAGTCCACCCACCCCAAACTTGATGGATACCTCAGCCAATCTGTTGATAAAGACAATGAGGTTGACGGGACTTGTCTCTATTCATTTCTCAGTGAACGTCTGAAAAGGCTCGCACAAAAAACAGGGGTTACCGTACTTTAAGATGGTTACTTGGTTAAAATAGGAACATTTTTAAAGTGCATGACCTAAAATTGCCGGGGACGGGCGGGTTCTATCGGGTCGAGAGAATTAAAAATAATAACAGGGCTGTAGTGCAAATAAAGGTAAAAAGCAAACAAACCCACCCCCCCCACAGATCCTGTGCTATAATAAAATCAAGCAAAAATCATTACTGGGTCAGAAATTACTTTACAAAATGGAAGAAAATTAAAAAAAGGACTGAAGTGACGTATAAGACTAACAACTTTATAAACAACTCAGCTCAACTCGGTTATTTTTCTGTGTAAAAATATATTTCTGTTCTTCCAATGGCTAGACTTCATTTGAGAGCAAATTGAAGAAATTTCATATTTGTGAAAATGTGCAGTGCCGCTTTGACTATGTCTTTATATTATTATTTATGTTTAATTATGAATATTGAATGTCGTTAATAGTTTTACTGACACTCCGAATTTGGTGGTGACAAGTGACCCAACCTATCATCTAATTACCGGAGCAATGGATCTAAATTTTTGTTTCACAACCAAAGTTGCACGCAACCAAAATTATGAGTCGGAAACGTATATCATTAGTCGTAAAAATGGTAAAATGTAAGTGTTAAAAGGGACATCCTCAAAGGTCTGAGCTGCGCGTAAGGAAAGCCACCACCCAAAGTCCGTAGCCCAGTCGCCCGCGGAAGGCTTGGAGCTAGTGGGACTTTTGGCCTCCTTCTAGAATGTGGCTCGATCTTGGAGCTAGGTTAGCAGGTCGCCTCAGAACCAATCATCAGAAGGGGCTTTGTTTTAATTAATTAATAAAAATATACATAACAGCACATTCATTAGCATTCGGAGTGAGTAAGCTGTTAATGTTTTCTTAAAATAACATAACTTTAAACTGCACTCAACTGTTTATTTCCACATCGTATTCCCCATTATCATTCGTCATCTAATTTTTGCGGATTGATATTACTTTGAGGTATACATAATGGTGTAACATTTCCATCAAGCGGGATACGCCTTGAAAAATATAATTAGTTTGCAAATAAAGAAAACCTTCAACGATCGAAGTAAAATAAAGAACAAAAAGGTACAACAGATGAAAAAAATCAGAAACGATGAAATCAGTTGACTCAGATATACTTCATTTTATTGTTCGTTCAACATTTACTCCAGAAAACTTCTAATCCCTGAAAAAGGGAAGCTAAAAAATTATTATGACTTTGGTGACTCCAAAGCCGACGTACCGCCCATTACCGTCGAAAGTTCGAAACCCTGAAATTGGTCTAAGACGGGATATTTACTACGATGGTGTTAGGCCATTTAGTAGAAGGTACGGTCGATACTAGTAGATTTATATTGTGTTGGTCCGTGGCTATAGCTATTCATTACACATTATCTGCGCATATGGATAAAAGGGTGAGAATATTAGAAATGAATACCAAAATCATGATGGAAGTTAGTTTAACCATTAACTGACGACACATGGGCATGTTGGCGGCGACACATTTTTGGAAGGGAATGCTCAGCAAACGCCCCGTGCAGAAAAACACGCCACCACTATACTGCACCGTCCTGACAAGCGATTGCACAGCGGACTTGTCAGCAACTCCGTTTAAAAATATTAACACACTTCTCTGGCCGCCACTTGCTAACTAAATAACGGTTACAGATAGATGGGGCCATTGCTTGTTATTTAACTGGTCGTGTTTGAGTGCTTCCAATTGGATTATAAAAATCGTTGCTGCCGGCGCAAAGACGGTGGCACTCATATCAGTGTGATTTCCGTGTGATTACCAGGCATGAACTATACATTACTACCATATATAGGAACGCACACTATTGATATGTAAATAACTGCCGATCGGTCGATGCTCATTACTGGGACACGCCTCCGATCGAAAATAATCACACTGAAAAATACACTGAACCACGCTGAACACCAATTTCAGGTACTATTTCTTTGTTCTGGCGATTTTCAGCGTACTTTGCTCTTTTCAGTGGTCATTTCAGTGTTATCGTTTCTAGTGAGTTGCAATCTTGTGACAGTTCGCAAAGATATATGTACACGGATATATTGTAGGCTGGAGGAAAGCCCTAACTTACATCTTTGAAAGGATTTGTAGAGAAGAATATGAGGGAAAATGTATCAAGTTAGAATATTTGTTATGGTATTACGAGCAGCAGTCACACCAGTGTGTGAACAAAAAAGCCATAGGTATGTGATCTGGGAAAACCGCCAACATGTCGCAAAGTGACAGTTTTGAAAAAATAAAGGAAAATAGCTTAAAATCTGTTAAAGTTTGTACTATATTTTTGTAAGCATGGTATAAGGCGTAATTCTGACGGGTCTATCAAAGAAGAAAGAAAGTAAAACAGTTTATGGGAAACTTAATATTTCAAACTCTGCAGTGATAGTAAAAAACTCAAAATATTAAATTTCCCACCATGTGTGGATTTTACCCAGATCGCATCACATATTGGAATGTGCTCTTCAGTGTATGAATAGGCATGTTCATTTAGCTCAAAAACTCTTTGAACAGTAAACTAACCGATCTCCCTAATTTCCTCTGAAACAGATGCATATTTGTGACCCACTTTTACAAACACAGAGAGTAACAAGTCGCAATTACAAACACCCCTTTTTGCAAAACAAAGTGTTGTGACTACAGTAATCACATAAGAAATTTAATCAGTAGGTCAAGACCTGTGTTTTTATTGCCGCTGTGCCATCGGTCAAATTCACCCAAACCAAAGAGGGCAGACAAACTGTCTGTTTATACATAAAAGCACAGGTGAATGTTAGCATTCCAGTCTTGCGACAAATGCTTAACAAAGTAAAGAATACCTCAAAAGTTTCATGATGGTGGGAGACAGCATTTTTGTCAGACTTAAAATCCTTCACGTATTAGTAGTGAGATTAGTCCTATAAAGACACTAAAGTCAACTGCTTTTATTGTAAGGATGAATGAACGTCGGGGATTTAGAATTTTGACTGGCTGTGATGCAAATGAGGAAGTGGAATAAGTCACGGTGACTTGTTCCTCGGTGTTGTAAAGTGGGGTCATTTTCTGTCCAACACTTTAATCTTCTAGCTGAGCTTGAAAATAAAACCCCCGTATGTTATCGTTGAAATCATCCAATCCCCAACTGCAACAGAGATCATCGTGGTGATTCAACTAGAACGGAATAGTGCCATCTTGGTGATCACCCACCTTGCTATGTGAATGGTCAAACGGGTTGCCTTTGAAGTTTTTTCTACAAATTTTGAAAAGTTTTGCTCTTAAACGGTGTTTACTATTCATTGGCAAAGATCCTGGTCATGGATTTGTTGATGTTTATTTACTTGTTCCAGCTTTTTCTTGTTTTTCCTGAGATCAGCTCTAGTGGCGCTCTGTTTGTCCGACACAAACGTCACCTTAAATCTTAAAGTTACATAAGTAAAAAAGTTAAAAAAGCCCCACAAGCAAACAAAATGGATTGATGAAGAATCAAGCACTCACAAACAATATCACAACTATAAAACTGTAATTTAGCTGCTATGAAAGCTGGAAATGATAGAACACACAAGGAGCATCTAAAAGCTATGTCTTTCTTAAATGTGTAATCTTTAATTGCCTTTAATATGATTATCATGTGATGATAGTGGAGAATTCTTAAAGGGGCATTTCGTGATCCACAACCTCGTCCCCCCGATTTACCTCGAAAAAGTTGAGATTTTCATATCATCTGAACCATTAGCCTTAGTAATCCATGTGTACCAAATCTTACGTGCAAATTCGGTCGTCTCTGTAAGAAATTTGCAATTTTGTATTTTCTGTCCGTAAACGGACAGAAATTACAGCACAGTGGCCTATGGGACTGTGGGAAACAAACATTTGCTCATAACACAAAACCGCAAGCTCGGGATCAACTCATATTTTGTGAATAAGCTTTTTTTGAGGATATCTAGTGAACCATGAATAAAACAGACGGTGCTGGAATCACGAAATGCACCTTTAATGTAAGTGCATGTATCAAGAGGGAGTTTAAATTTTCCTTTATTCTTTACAAGATTACACACAGAATCATCCTCATCATCACTTTCAGAATCATCAAAATAAAACTCGCGTAATCTAAGCTTACGGCTGAATGATTTAATATCTTTCTTGAGCTCTTGATCATTACTATATGGAGTAGGTGTAAATTTTGCACCTTTTGTGAGTAGCTTTACTTCATCCGCTGTAATACCTCTGCTTGATCTCGACTTGTGATGCTTTCTCCTTTTTATTACCCCTCTCCAGTGGTCATCCTCATTTGATTTTTGATGGTCATTGCCTTTTGGTTCTCCTTCAAACCCTTCTTCACAGCATCCATGTAACTTGGAGGTTTGGTGGTCTTATAGTTATTGTGTGTGGGTAAACGGCAAAAATACTACAAACAGCAAGCAACTGCCGAGATGGCCTGGATCCTTTCGAGATTCCAGTGCAAATAATAAAAGAACAACAACTTTCAATGGAAAAGGTAAACACGGCTTTGCATTTCTAAGGTAATTAAATATTGGGCTTCATTTAATGTACCATTGAATTTTCCAGGTGATTGTACATCAAAGATGAGGTGATTAATAGACCTATATGTTTCTCCTTTTTATTGTCAGACTATGTAGTCATGTTAACATCTTGCAACAACACTTTTTCGATGCACAAATACCTTGTTGAACTGCTCTGCCTATGGCTGCCCCACTTCTGAACAACTGGATGTACATGGTAGACTTTTGTCGCAATCACTTTTTAGCATATTACGCCTTAAATCAACATATAAACAATCAAACACTTCGGATACGTACTCCACAAGCTTTTGGCTGATTTTGTTCCTCTCCAGTGTCTCACAGGAAGCAATTTTGACAATTTCGTTCTGAACTCAAGTCAGAATGATCCATACTCTGATGCCGGGTACAGGCGGCCCGTTTGGACTCGATCGCCAGGAGCGATGTCCGGGAACATCCTATGGTGTCATATCCCTGCCCTGCACTTGGCTCTTTCACGACCTTTCGTCGGTACTCTTCATCAAATTTTCTTTTGCAACGACCCCTCTTCGTAAGCATCACCGATTGAAATTTTAATGAATTTAATTTCACTTCGACTCAGTCGTTGATTCAGCCATTTTACATGTTTAGGTTACGTCAAACAGTAAGGCAGTCGAACAAAAATCCTCGCGCGAATATACGACAAACGGGCAGTCACAGTCAAAGCCGACCATTGCAAAGCTCTCTGCTTGGTCTACCATTGGCACCCCATCACACGAGTTACGTTGGTTGGCCATTTTTTGCCTAAGGATTTCTCTACCCAATATACAAACGGTCCTGAACGCTGCTTATACCATTACCCGTGCCCGTTAATGTGGCCGTAAAAGAGAACTTTCTTTCTTTTTAATATCACAGAAATCAATTTTTTAACCAAGTTATTGCTATCCTGTTACATGTACCTTTATTTTCTTTTTGCCTTTTTGTGTTCTTTGGACCTTCACTACTCCTTGTGGTTCTTTGCTTCTTTTACTGGTTCTTGCTTTCTTTGCTTTTCGTCATGTTTCGGCTGCAACTTAAAGTCTGACTCGAAGATTTCGAATATATTTTTTTTTGTGGAATAAATGAAATATAAGTCAACTAGAACTAAAGATAGTAACCTAAATGGCACAATTCCGAAATTTGGATATGAATCGGATTTTTCGCTTTTGATGCAGTAAACATTATGTGTAGTATAACGTCCCAAAGGATACTGTGTAATAACAAAAATTTCCGATCCCCGGAGTTTTATAACAAAAGATTGTGATTTCTATTGAATGAATTCGATTTAAGCTTAGCAATTTCACCTTGATTAGTATATGGACAACTTGTGTATATGCAAAACATGATTTTATTGTTTGGAATGAGGGCGCCCTCCTCATGAAATCTCTGATCGGGGCCGTTATTAATTTTTCTTCTTCGGCGTTGTTTTGAAGATTTTGTTTTTGATGATGTGTCGCAGTTGTGATTCGCCGTCTATCACTTTCTTCGGAACTTTTTCCCCTTGTTGGATTCCCATGCCCTGCACAACGATCACCAATGGCGAACTTGACCCCTTATTAAATTTGACATCAGGTGTCAAAATGGCTCTGTAACATGCTTTTGCAACAAACTTAGTTTTGGGGCACAGGCCCCATATACCCGCGTAAATTTTCGTTCGCATTTTGTGTCATTCCTGAACCAAACCTTGCTCAGTTTATACATGCTATTTTTTATAACAGCTGCAGAGCTTCGAATAACTTGGCTCCTTGTGTGAACCTGGGCCTCCACCTTTGACGCTAGCGCGTTATTGACAAAAACCCATGATGATTCCCGCCAGGCACAATGTGCTGGCGAGATTCTTCATGCTTTGACCATGGGTAAGGGTGGCATTGACAGCATTCACCACAAGCCCTTTGCAGTCACCACATTATTTCGGATGCTTTGGCCATTATGTACGGGTTAATTTGTTTCTATGCCACAACCCCGCTTGCTTGCATCTGTTTCGTGCTTTACAGAGTGCTTGCCCATTCTTTTCTCTTCATTATTTCTACTTCCTCCTGTTTATTGGTTTAATTTGTTTATAGTGCCATCAACCCCGCTTGCTTGCATCTTTTCGTGCATTACATAGTGTTGTCCTTCTTTTCTCTTCATGATTTTACATTCCTCCTTTGTTATTGGGTATTTTGTTTATAGGCCAGCAACCCCGCTTTGCTTGCCTCTTTTCGTGTATTACAAGAGGGTTGTCCCTTCTTTTCTCTTCATGATTTATACATTCCTCCTTTGTTATTGTGGTTATTTGTTATATAGCCATCACCGCTTGCTTGCATCTTTTCGTGCATTACAAGAGTGTTGTCTTCTTTTCTCTTCATGATTTATACATCCCTCTTTGTTATTGGGTGTAATTGTTTATAGTGCATCACCCCCCGCTTGCTTGCATCTTTTCGTAGCATTACAGAGTGTTGTCCATTCTTTTCTCTCAAATGATTTATACTTCCTCATTTGTTATTGGTTAATTTGTTTATCGGGCCATCAACCCCGCTTGCTTGCATCTTTTCGTGCATTACAGAGTTTGTCCATCTCTTTTCTCTTCATGATTTATACATTCCTCCTTTGTTATTGGGTTTCATTGTTTATAGTGCCATCACCCCGCTTGCTTGCATCATTTTTCGTGCATTACAGAGTGTTGTCCATTCTTTTTCTCTTCATGATTTATACATTCCGCCTTTTTATTGGGTTAGTTGTTTATAGTGCCATCACCCCCTTGCTGCCTCTTTGTCGTGCATTACAGACGCGTTGTCCATTCTTTTCTTCCTTTTTTTTCCCCCCCCAATGCTTTATAATTCGTCCTTTTTATTGGTAATTTGTTATAGTGCCATCACCCGCGTGCTTCATCTTTTCGTGCGTACAGAGGCATTTCCCATTCTTTTCTCTTCATGATTTATACATTGCTCCTGTGTTATTGGTTATTTGTTTTATCAGTGCCATAACCCCGTTGCTTGCATCTTTTCGTGCATTACAGAGTGCAGTGCCCTCTCTTTTCTCTTCAATGATTTCAATACATTTCTCCTTTGTTATTGGGGTAATTTTTTATAGTGCATAACCCCGCTTGCTTGCTAGGTCGGGCATTACAGAGTTTGTCCATTCGTTTCTCTTCATGATTTATTTCATTCCTCCTTTGTTATTGGGTATTCATCGCCATACCACATTCAACCTTGTAAGGTGGTCAAATGTTTTTTCTCCGTCCCTTTAGCTTCTTCCTTTCTTTCATAAGCCTCTCTTTTTTCACCCTGTGGGATACACTTGCAATTCTTAGTACCAGACTTGCCAACACGGTGGGCAGTGGAGATATCTTCACCTTAAGGACACTGTCAATGTCCTTAAAGTTATATCTATGACAGCAGAGATTATTTGTCTTCATCCTCACCTCA
>JAMKCH010023951.1:0-20534 GCA_023653785.1 Ophioderma brevispina
CGATCACTTGAACTGAAGCTATCATCTGAAACAGAAATGAGCAATAAAACTGAAGCTGATACTGAAGATTAAAACTAAATTGCGACAGCGACACCGGCATAATCAAACCAGTGGATTACACAACTCCCAAGAACTTCCGTATGACTTACCACCCTTCATCCAGAAGTTTAAAGACTCCCCCGGTACAAAACACTTTTAGTAACTCATTCCCGTACCTATCAATCCTGTATCTCGTGTATTACCAATTCTAAGGAAACGTAAAACTGAATATTAATTCCCGTATAAACCTTCCTTTGGCCTAACTTTTAATTAATTTTCCTCGATTGTTTAAATATAAAAATGCCATATGTATCCCGTATAAGTTTCCATTTAACTTTTTTTCATATTTCATATCCCATTTTTTTTTTTCTTCTCAAATCATCAAATCCGGATAAACTTTTTGTCATCCTGCAGTTTATGCATTCCCCCGTCGCCTGCCCCGTCGCAACATCTCGTGAGCGTGTTTTTTCCACAACTCAAGTTCCCGTTAGTTTTCCAGCATATCCCGTGGCTTAGCCCTATGTAGGCCTACTTCCGATTATTTTCCAGTAATAAAACCAAAGCAATATTTTCTCCCGTAACTTACCGTTATTCAATTTTTTTCTCAAAACTATCTCAACTACTTCCGGTGTGTTCTAACCCGTACATTCCATCACAATCCAAAGCGAATATAACATGAAACTGTTATTGATCATTATTTTCTTTACCCACACCGTTATAGCAAGATAATCTATCTAACCAAGGATGGGACACTCCTCCTAAATCACGGTGAACGATGTAACGATGCTACGTCATCAAAATCACTAAATGGGGAATAGCGCCGACATGCGCTTCCCAGTAGGTAAACTAAAGCAGATGACGGCGGCTGACGCTGCATAAGCTATACGAATGATAACAAGGGGCCTAGATTTTGAAGCAAATGATGCATTTAATTGAAACAGAAGAGTGGAAAAAATGCACTGTAAAAAAGGGTGTTTGCTATACTAATCTTTATATAGTATTAGGTGAAATGCTAGATCCCGTAATTTGGGCCAGTTTTCTACATTTATTTCATCTCACCATAAGAGCCCACCTCGTTTGGGAATGAAGTGTAGCACATACATGTCATTGTATACTTTGTGACTCGAACTTTTTGATTACCTTCATTCTTTTTCCTTTCCTTTCCTTTTTTTACAAAGACTAGTTTGGGTCTACGTTAATTGGGTAGCTATGAACCACCTTCTTTTGTGCCCAATGAATATCATTTATCTATAGATTGAAAAGATAAAATAGATTACTAAGTTTTGAATTTTATTTTTCATCATTTTAATTAAAACTTGATTTTATCACAAACCCTAGCTGCGGAAAAAATTGTAGTGCTTTTGCCCAGTTTTAGTGTAAGTGGCTTAAAATATAGCTTTTAATTGCCTTTTTAAGCCAATGCCCGCCTTAAATTTGAAATATCTTTATTTCAGATACCTTTGTGATGAATAAAGATTATGAAATCTACATTTAACATTAGGCGCGAACTGTAGGGGGTCATAAAATCTGTAGACTAGTATCAAGGATTTATTTCAAGTTGAGTGTGGGATGTTTCGAAAACTGATTTTTTTTAAAAGGAAAAAATGGACCCCATGGTCCCTTTGCCCCCCCCCCCCCCCCTTTAACGATCCTATTAATCACCAAAGAGAGGACGTTCTTGTGAAAAGATCTCCACATTTTTCCTTTATCATAAATAGAGCAAAAAACTGGACTTTTGCCCACTTTGTGGAATTTGGGGAAAAGAGAATTAGTTTTTTCCATAGGTTTACATACAACTTATTATCCAAATTGATTTTAATTCCCACTAAGGGCTCGCAAAGGGATGTCAGGAAAATATTTTCTTTTTTTCTTCACTATCCAAAAAATAGTGTCGCTTATTTTGGAATAGGGAGTATGGGGGCCCTAAGTTCACTTTTCAAGTCCCAACCACACTTGCTGATCCATTATCTCCATCGATTTCATTCTAGATATATCATTTATACGGGGAGCACTTTAGATTTGAAAGCAATGGTAGTTTGCGTTTTACACTTTATTACCCTCTACTCTGGGGGGAGGGCATATGGAACTCTTCCATTCCCTCCTCCCCCATTGAACACAAGGATTTCGTCAATTTAAAAAAAATACTCAAGAGCTTCCCGATTCCATTTTGCCCTATGGCATTTGTACAAGTCACAACCAAATACTTCACCAATCATCAACCTCCACACACGTTTAAATTTGTGTTCATCATATTTCATGAAAAAATGAAGTCTTACTCTTACTTCTCGTTGGTCTATCATCACCTACATCACCTAAATGGTCAATGAGTCTAGAAGTTTTGACAGTCATTGAGACAAACGGTCATACATACAGTGCATCGGCCAGTCCTAAAAACACTGTGCACTCACGTTCACTCACAATTTGTTCAAAGGAGCAAACTTAACTAATGTTTCTTTAGGGAATCGAAAGAAATAACATTTTGGCGATTTTTGGGGGTTATTTGGAAAACAATTAACAGCTGAATGACACTAGACATTCGATCTACTCGCCATTGATTATGCACGTATGCTATACGAATGTTTTCGTTTACCTACCTGAGCTTGGAGCTGCCCTTCACCATGAACATCACAGAAATCTTATAGCGCCGAAGGCGCTAGAAGCCGTGCCTGCGCGTTTTTGGCACGCAGTGAGCATGAGAATCTGAACTTGTTATTGTCGAACGCCGTTTACAGAGCGCCCGCAGCACGCCTTAAGCGAACGCACATCGCTAAACGCATCATGCGCGTTTCAAAGGTTGTACCGATGAATTTGAGCGGTGACGCACAGCCTATCCCTTGATAAAGACCTAAAGGATAAACAAAGCGAGACAGGGCGAAACTTGGGAAGAAATGAAACAGTAGAAGGAAGGGGAGCTAAGGGGAAAGTAAAAAAGAGAACTTGCATAACACTGGATCAGGCACACGCTTGGAAACCGTTTTTTTGAGACATAACAGTGTCTTGAGACATGGTAGTGTCTTGTTAGGCAGAAGACGCTCATACAAGTCATGCATGCAAGCCTTTTTTCGTAAGGGAAGTTCGTTATTTACGCCAGGGGGAATGGAGGGTTTTAAGGCTAGCGTGGCATACGAACAGAAAAACGGTAGGCGAGAGGGTTCAACAGGAAGAGGGAGGAAAACCGAACTTTTAATGGATCAATATATAAGTCAGGGAGGCCTCAGGGGATGAGAATTTTTTGAACGGAAGCGTATGGGAGAACGCGTCATTTTTCGCCCATAACAGTTGAAATTCTCAAAAAATCCCACCGCTATATAGGCCTATGAGACGTGTATTTGAAATTGAAGCGTGGTTTGAAGGGATTTAACTCGGTATAAGAATACGCATGGACGACACCTTTGTGATTTTCTGGTGTTTTTTTTTTCTTTTTCTTTGAATTCTATATTGTTTGAAGAGGGGATATAGCCAACTCTAATCAGTTTACAGTGTAGATAGACAACAAACGTCTACGTTGTAACTCATTACCTGTGATGCATGCGGAGCTCAAGATCCTACAATAACAAAATAAATAATAGTCAATATAATCAAACTATGAAGGGCCTAGTTTTAGTGTATAAAAATGAGAAAATGTTTAAGATCCGAATCCACGTTTGGCTGTCCTTGAAACGGTTGTTTTTTCACTTCTTGTTACTACCATATAAAACGATTCTAAGAACTTTTCCTATATAGTTTTTGTTGTCATCGACGCGTTTTTACCAATGATAAAAAAAAGAAAAGGAAAATCGAGAGTATAAAACGAGGGCAAAAGAGAAAGACAGAAAGAAAGAAAAAGAAAAAAAATTATAAACTTGCCTGCTGTCCCTTAAAAACCGGCCCATGCATATTAAAGACAAGGAAGCCTTGGGTTTTTTGTCGTGCATTTACTATTAACTTTTTATTCAAAAGAATGCATTTCGGGTTAAAATAATCACTTCCGTTTTCCTTTTTTAATAAAAAATTGTCAAATATCCGTTCCCTCAAATATGTTTAAATTTGATATTATTTACTTTTCAATTTCTTTTTATTTTAATTTCCAGAATACACCCCTTTACCTTTCCCGTGATACAGGGGGTACGCTTACTCTATCAACTTCCACTTAGAAAAATTGCAGAAAAACAGGCGAGGCCGCCAATCTCAAGTTGGGTATTGTACCCCTTGGGTTCCACCCCTCATCAGATGACTCTCACAACGCCCATCCACGTCACGCGAACGCTAACTAGTCTACGGCCCTCCCCTGCATTTTCAATCAATTTGTATGATGTGAGCGGCATTTGGGAAATTCGATCCCCTAAATCTATAAACCCTTTGTTTACAAACAAGAAAAACAAACAATCAAAAAACAAAAGGCCAATACGGGTTGGGGTCCTTTGGGGGGGGTTTCCTTGAATTTCGAACATGCTCACTATCAGTGATTTGCTAAATTGAAACTAAAAAAAATCAAAATCATAGTCAAAAATCAGATTTTTTGCCATGTAGGCTTAATGAACACTTACAGATGTCCCCTAAACTTATATATACCTTGGCAAATGATAAGCTAGAAGCAAACAATAAGAACAAAAATCGATATTCTATCATTACTGTCCGTTACGGGCAATTATTTGAACACGTGAATGAATGGAAATTCATATCGTTGAACACTTACTGCTGCCGTTTTTCCCTTCCCTTTTCTGTCAATTCAATCTTCAGTTGGAAAAAAGTAGGCCTAACTTATGAGAATTCTAAACATAACTATTCACTTTTGACCAAGTTATCCCTGCAGACTTTTTAACTATTTTGACTCTTTCACACACACTCTCTTTAAAGAAATCAAAAACACAACTTCTGGATATGCCCAACATAAAAAGAAAAAACATTTAGCGTTTTCCCTCCTTGTTTGGATTGACTGGAAAAACCTAATTGCTGTAAACATCAATGCGTGAGCTGTCATCGCCATCGCTTTTTTAATCACAGCGCGTAACGGTGCAACGGCGCAACGCGGATATTACGCCAGTGACACTAACCGCTCAGCTCATGAATTTTATTTCGAGGAATTTTTTCCTCCAGCTAATACAGTGGGTATATAGGAGAGGCTCACGTGCGCAACCAAGCGCGGGCGTGCTTCGTTCGATTGGACTACGGGCCTATCTAGAGCTTCGCGCTATATAATATCTATGAAGTCACCACGTATACCGCCCCCAGCGGATGTATCCGGTCATGAGCCATGGAGACTTTGCCTGTTTTTTGAAAAATTTCCATGGAATTTTTATTTCCACCATGGAGACTGCGTTTTTCGAAAAGTTTACATGAATCTTTTATTTCCACCATGGAGAATTTGCCATTTTTGATTTTCTTCCATGGAATCTTTCATGGAGACTATGCAAAGAATTGTACGGATTGCTACCTGCCCTGGTGGGACCACTGTTCGTCCACGAGTGTCATCTCCTTATTTTAATCCTCCTTGCCCACCGATCAAATCAGGGACATGAGCCGCGTACTGTAGTATTCCAATCGTCAATTTGAGTAAGTACGCGCAAACCGAGCAGTGAACATCCGGTGTGTTGTATTTCAATGCAAGTTCACGCTGGCAAGTTCAAGGGAAACTTTTTGCGTAGGCCTTATGTGGATGTGCGCAAGTTGAGAACGAATTACGATAAACGTCTATAGGAGGATAACAACCCGCAGCATGTTTTCTTTCAAAATTTCCCGAAATGGGAAATACTGTAAAAGAATGACTGTCATGATAAGGCACACACACACACACAACGAACAATAGGCCTAATACAAAGCAAAGTACCCGAAAAAACCAAAGCAACCCCCAAAGGCAATCAAACCAAAGCAACCCCCAAAAGCAAAACAAATCAAGAACATGTCAAAAAATAATGATGAAACAAAACAACAAGGCTATAGTCTACCCAATTTCCCGACAAATTCAATGCGAATGCGTTTATTTATTGATTTTAAAATTATTTTACAAAGGATTTTCCCCCAAGAGAGCCTCAAATCATGCCAGAAATGTAGCTAAGTTAATTAAGGAACCCAGTTAAGACGTCGCCCACCATTTAAAAAACAATAAGCTTTCACACTGAGCCGGTGCTCGATCACTTCTGCGATCGATCGCCGTTGTAGACTTCAAACCAGCCACCAATTCATTATAATACTAAGCCAACTCTGACACACACATCGCTGTTGTGCTTCCTCCAATAACAGCGCACATTCGTCCACTAAATGAACTTTACGTAAGAGTCTATCCACCGTTTTGAATTTCCTTACTCATTCCGTTCAAATTCACGAGCGGAAAAACTCCATAATTCTGGGGGAAAAAACAAGGTGACAATCATATCACTTAAAAGATGGCCATGTACTCAGCATTAAAAAGTCAACGACAACACTACCGTAATAAATGCCTCAAAAAGAAGCATTTGTTAGAAAGCAACATTCATTAAATCCTCTTGGAAAAACTTTTACATTCGGAACTAAGGCGCTATTGCGCATGCGCGGTAACATTCAGAAAACGGCGCTGCAATAGTCTTCCAAAAACGGCGACGGTCGCAAAAAGTCGATCGATCACCAGCTCAGTGTGAAAAGCCTTAATTATCTTGACATACGATATCTGATGAGGCATTTTAAAACAAGGAGGAATCATGGTACCCTGTAGGCCTAAAACGATACTAAAAGAAACTCAAATTTTCTTCAATTCATGAAATAAAAAAAAACAAAACAAAACGATGCGGTTAAAAGTAAATGCTTCAAAATAAAATGTGTTGCGCGGCTACCGATGAACAAACTTGTTGTTTTTCCCCTTTTTAGTCTAAGCAGAGGAGATTTAGACAATGATTAGGCCTATGGTTCCAAAACGAGGACACTCAACAGTTAACCATATTTTTATTTTAACCTTTGTTTTCTTGCCAGACCATATAAAGCTACTCAGAATTTCTTTGCGTCGGGAATGTGCCTCAGACACAACGTATCTCCATTCAATTCGGCTTCTACATCATCTGATTTCGATTTCAAAACATTGTTGTTTTAAAATTACACCGCTCAGCAAACAGACCTAAAAAAGAACCGTTGTGACGAACACACTGCGTACACGCCAGCACTGCTACGCTGTAGCTCGGCGCATCATAGTTTTGACCAATTGCACACCGCGTTGCTAGGTGCAATGACTTCACGCAGTCCACGCGAGTGTGTTTGAATCGGCAAACAACTGCTGTCGTATCTATGTCCCTTAAAATATGCAAGTAATTTCCTTCAATTTTCTACTAAACGAAAGAGGGTTTATGAGCGATTTTTAACTATTTATTTTTTTTATTTTTTTTATTTTCAAAAATTTAGAGAAATCTGTTCTAGAACTTGACCAAAATTTACGTTAAAAGTTGAGTAACAAATTTTACTTTTCACTTTAAAAAAAAAAAAAAAAAAAAAAAAAAATGCTTACAAAAGGTATGAAAAAGTCCATTTTGGTCTCTATTGTTGATATATATTTGTCGTTATTTCTAGGAAACGGGATTTTAGTATTCTGCCACAGGCTCGAATTCGGCAACATTAAAACGGAATAAACCGCATGTTAAAGGTGCCGAATTTTAGGTGTGGCCAGAATACATTAAATTCATCCCTTTCTACATATTGTTAACAAAATGATTTTTGAATATATTTCGTGTTTTGGGGAACGAAAATTGAGATTTAAATCGTGCATGTGAATTACACCAAATAACCGTTATTATGGTTGTCAGGTCGGGGGCTTTACAAATCATCGAGCTACGCGTGCAGGTTTTTATCCGGGAGTGGGTGAGGTCAGATCACCGATTTCTAATAAACACTAGATAGCGAACGCAGCTCAAAAGCCGTAACCCTCTTTCCCGCGTTGCCGTACTTATTTCCATAGCGTGGTGGGTTGTACCAATTTATTCCTATATTCCACTGATTTACATAGCGTGGGTGTTATACCAATTATTCATATCAGGAAGTTGCATAGACGATGTACCGGTTCCAGGCAACAGGTTACGGCGCATATGCGCGTACGCGGCGAGTTCGAATGGATACCGTAATGCATATTTATAATTTTCAAAACAACGGTTAGGTGGCCGCCTATTCTTTAACACGGGCGTACGCTATCTAGTGTTATAATAGAAATTGTGGCGGTCAGATGATGTTTACGGCAAAGAAGATATCTTGCGCCACGTACAATCTATCAAAATTGTGCAATATAAACGGTTAGGATCACTAAAAACGATTGAAAGGTGCAAATGGAGAATGCAACTTTCATTTTCTTCTGGCTTTGTATGGAATGAGAGTAAATAACAAATAGTAAAAATGTTCCGATTCTGAGTTAGAGTTGGAGAAAGCAGTTATTTTTTCTGGAGGTAATTTATTCCACGGGGTTAGTATCGAGTTAGATTCGCAATCCAAGGCGAAAACTTTCTTAGTCTCCTTCGTGTCGTTTTAAAAAACAATTGTAAAACCAACCGTGTTTACAACAAAGAGAATGAAACTAATTGATAACAATTGAGTCTAAACTTTCAAAACTGGGTCAGTGATTTTCACATTTTTGATTAGCTTTAATAGGCCTACGTATACATGTTTGCCCTATTTCATATATCTTTGTTTTTTTAGTTTTGTAAATACCTTGAGGGCCTACAGTCTACAGTGTATTTTTCACGAATGTTAGAAATACATTCAGTTAAACTGGTATATTGGCATTCAATAAAATAGGGAACAATATATAGCTATTTTGTGTTCAATTACCAAAATTGAAAATGTTCTTAACTACTTTCCTCGTTTGTGAAATAATTAATTGAATAAGCGACTGGTATAATAGGCTAACATTACGATTCTATTCTTAAACGGATTTTGTCACCTTGTGTTAAAAGTATAGTCTAGGACGTTTTGTTGCAATTTGAGAGGTTGCATTATTTTTTGCTTATATTTGGTTAACTTTTTATATCTTGTAGAATAGGTCATGGGAAACCCAAAAAGTATTAGCTACATTTTTTTTCGATGTGCAAGGGGGATAGCCAGCAATTTCAAAATTGCCGCCATTTTCAATATTTTAGCTTATTTTGACTAATTCCAAGTTTTATGAAATTTTAAAGATTTTATTATGTGTTCATCACTTAATATCAGTGATGGAGAACATTAAAAAACCATTCAATTGAACTTTTGAATTAATCAGCTCCCGTTTTTGGCGCCCAAAAAATTCCAATGGCCCCGCCATTTGATAATATTTTGGGTTTTTTTTTTTAGTATATTATGGCTATACCTCAATTTTTTGGTTCTTTTAATTTCTTGACATTAAAGTATTTGATTAAATTACAATATATTTATATCAAAAAATAAAAGTGAAGTAATATTTACCATGATTTTCAAATCATGGATTCTTGCATAGAGAATTTTTGTTCGAAAATATCTGCCATTTTAAGCGTTCTTTTTTTTTTTACCATCAGCTAGCATAAAAATGGATCTGTCCTCTTCAGAGAAGAAACAAACAGCAGTGGCAATTCCACAGGGGGCATGGGGGCCATTCCCTCTCAATGTTTTTTTCTTTACCCCCAGTTTGCCCCTCCACTACAAAGAAAAATGACGATTTTTGGCAAAATCAGCGATTCGATCTTGGGCCAAATGGTTAAAAAACTCAACATTTGAGATATAATTTTGCCTACTCCAGAAGAATTTCACTTGTGTCCAACCCGTTAAAAAAAATTTCAATTTGCCATCCCCCCCCCCCCCCAGAAAGAAAAGAGGTCTGGCACGCCACTGGAAACGAACTCCAACCAAATGGCATAAAATCACAATATAAACATAAGTAACAACTGAAGTCACATTTTGTTTTGAGCTGGAATGTGCTTTAAACCCTGCTGGCTATGCATACTTTAAAATAGTCTAGTTGGAATACAGGCAGTAAAGTCTTTAGCAAACTTGGCAGTCATGACCCTGTGCTTTGAGATGCACTGATGGGTTGAAAATGTTGTACCTTTGACATGAATTGGTATAAGTTGAAATTGTAGAAGTTGATTTGTATTATGTTACTGATGACGTAAACAAGGATTTATGCATCTGCGGAACCAAATTAAGCATTGGTTTATGTGGGGTATTACTTCAGGTGTTAACTTCAAGACAAACCATAATTCAATAATGTTCTGAAGGATTTATGGTGTCCAAACACAGTGGTTCTCAAACATGTAGCCAGAGATGTGTGCAATGTCTGGCTGGTCATTGCTTTCCTGAATTCTCAAAGTCCTTGTCTGTGCATTGTTGCTCCACAGTGTGCAGGCCAAGAGATGTTCCATTGCTTGGAAGCTGTTTCCGAACCAGAGGTAGTGTCCTGATCTGCTTCCAGGTAGCCCACTTCTGCAAGGAAACCTTAGATCGGCACTTCTGTTCTCAATCTGTTGAAACATCGCCATCAGCCCACGAGCAGCCAGCCCCAGGCGGATGACTCCACTCAGGTTCAATACCAATACATTTCTTGGTTGATGGCAAGTCTTTCTTTCCACAAGGCGACTCCTCTCTTAACCTCCTGAGAGACTGTGTTTAAGGGGTGGGACTTTGCGTTAAAAATCTCTCTCTCTCTCTCTCCTCTCTCGATTTAAAGGTCCATGGACATGCTTTAAAACAACTATAATACCACCAAAAATGGCTTGTTCACAGTATGATGGTATCAATGTGAAAAATCTGCATGAAGCAGTAGTTGAGAAACCGTGTATTTGATAAAAATGGGCATAATATCATGGTTTCAACCAAGCTTTCAAAGGAAATTCCAAAACGAAAGTGATTTTATCGCGCTGGCAGGCGTGACCCCTGAAGTGACATCAGAGTAGCAAAGATACGCGTCCTGCGTCTCGTCACGCGTCAATGCGACGTGAACCCCATAACAATAAACACGCTCTGCGCGTGGCCCAGTTTTTTGCATGTATAAGTACACAGTTGACTTCTCGCGGTTATGGGTGGTATGTGTTGTATGGCATATATTTTTCTCTGATTGGGTGCCTTAAAAGTACGGATAATAATACGCTGTATTGTTGACGGCTGTTTTTCGTCGTCAAGCAAGTTTGTCATGAAAGTAAGATGGTTTGTCATTTCCTATTGGTCATGCTGTTATGCACGGCAATGTGCACGTGTGACGATTGGGTTGCGTGGTTAGCCCCAGTGTGAGCTTTGTTTACCACTTGCTACTCTGGCGTCATTAACAGGGTCAAATCCAACTCCAGGCCATCTTGAGACGCGTCGCGGAAAAACAGCAGAAGGGCTGTCCGGGCGGGTATTTGTCTTGAATTTAAACACTTTTCCGATTTTTACTTTAAAAATTGTGTGCGATGGATCAGGATACCTTGAGGTACGAAAAATGTTAAGAAATTAAGAAAAGTCTACTCACCCGTGTCCATTGACCTTTAAGCAGTTCACAGCTGGGTTCGTCTGAACATAGGGTGTTTCACATTAGATACTGGCAACTACGCTCCTTAATGCTCGCTACGCTATGACGTATGTCTGGTGGAGAAATTGATGTATAAGTTCTCCATTGGGGTGGCAGAGACATCCTGTGAAAGCCGGCAGGAGGCATTTAACGCTAAATCAAGCTTCTTGGCATCATGGGTTAATTCTTTTCCTTTTCCCTACAGAACAGGCATACTCTGCACAGAGTAGCAAGGGGCAAGTGCCATCGATCTTAGGGGATGTGGAAGAGCACCCCATCTTGTGTCAGGGGGAGTTGTCAGATGTTTTTGTGTGAACCATACTTTCCTCTCGGATTCTTGATGGGGTCATAGGAGAGAGAGTATGGTCCAAGTTTAATCCTAAGGGACGACCAGGACTGTTCACATTTAGGGGAAAGCACACACGTGTCTTGGATGGATTGCACATAGGTGGTTTCTCATATAAGGAGTGAGTTCGTCCAAAGCTTTGGTAGTCTCTCTTGGACAACTGTGAAGTCTGCATCTTGTGCGACTCATTCCAAGATAGTCTACATAGATAAAACAAACACGTTCCGCACTCCTAGTTGGTATTTGGTTAGATGTTGAACAGGAGAGGTGTGAGCACGCTTCCATAGGGGATAGTCAATTCTTGAGTCTACGCCAAGCAATCCTTGATGAACTCTGTCAAAATCTTAACAGAGTAAGCATCTGTGTTACAAGGTGACTGATAGCTCGACGAACACGACTCCGGTTACCAAACCCTTCTCGAACCATTTGGCTTGCTGATTTGCCTGGCGGAAACCTGCTGTTCTAGTATGAAGTGCTCCTATATCACAGGATGTGATACAGTTGAGCAGGCAAACTTTCAAAGAACTTGTTAGGGTATGATGAGGAGTGCATATTAGTCGATGCTCTTGGATTAGATGGATCTTCCCAGTCTTTAAAGAGTGCCATAACATGTGCTTTCCTCCAGATCTTTGGTGAACTGTGGAAAAATAAGGCAGCAATTGATAGAGCTCAAGAGTCACTCCTGGATACTGGACTAAAGTTTTTTTCAGTGCTCAGTGGTTGAGATGTCGTCAAGGCCTACTTGCTTTCCCTGGTTGAAAGTTAAGTAACACTGGTGTTTCGCCCAAGTCCGCCCTTTCCCCTTTGTCTCCTATTTCTTCTGCTCAGGTGAGATTTTGTCCAAAAGGCCTATGCTTTTCTGGTTGAAGTTAACACCGGTTTCCAGTTCGGCCATGTTGAAGGGATGAGTGAAACCAGGATAGCACCTCTTTCAGTTTAGTGTGGATCTTCTTGGGGTTCTTGGTGGGCAACTGATTGGGTGTAACATTTTGCTGCTGTGGAGCTCTGTTGGATCCTTTGAAGCTTTCTGATGGTAGACCATACTTTATTGCTGTTATGGGTCATTAGTGGATTCAATAGGTATGCCAGGCTTTCCTGGAGATCCACTCTGACACTCTCATTAGCACTTGCTTTAGCTGACCAAGGATCAGCGTCAAGCATGGTAGTATACTCTTGATATTCTCTAGCCACATTCCTTGGAAAGGCCTGATGTATACTCCGTCCTACAAGCCTCTGGGTATGAATTTCGCCAGGCGTATGTTCACTTAGTTGGGCAAAGTTGTCATAGTTTAGTTACTTTGAATTTTTAAGGTAGTTATGTTACGGGGTTTTGGTGCAATCCTTTTCACGTTCTGGTCCAGGTTAGCAGTGAATCTTTGCCAGTCCGTTTTCCTGCTTAAAAGGCATCTGGCAGCGTAGCGTTAACATGGATCATGATTGGTCAATGTTGAGTTATGGAAACAGGATCTAGAACAATCTTGCTACACAGCTTAGAGATGTTTTACAATAGCTAGATCATAGTTGTAACCTCTCTTCCAAACGGGCACTATAAAATGATGGCGGGCTTAGGGTCGTGAAGAAGACGTAGATGCTGACTGTCTACCCATTCTTCGGACGCTTGCCCGTCTTTATTGGTTCATTGTTGCCCCTTTGGAATATGGCTGTGGAATTGGCAATGAAGAAATGAAGGGGTTTTTTTGGTTGAAAATTTCCCAAGATTGAATTGAGGGTGCTGGGAATCTACTGATGGATGTTGGTAGAATGATGAACTATGACAGAGCTGAGTCCCATGGTGAGGACTGTTGTCAACAGACATTGAGGTGCTTCTACAATTATGAATTTATGTTGTCTTGAAGTTAACATCAAGAAGTAATATCCCTCAGAAGAACATAACCATACTTAATTTGGTTCCACAGATGCTATTAAATCCTTTTTACTCATCGTTACATAATACATATCAATCTACAATTTCAACTTACCAATTACCATTTCAACCTATCAGTGCATCTCACAGTACACAGCATGACTGCAAGTTGCTAGAGACTGGCCTGTATTCCAACTAGAAAATTTTTCAAAGTATGGAAAGGCCAGCAGGGTTAATGAAAACATTCCAGCTTAATAACAAAAATATGACTTCAGTTGTTGATTATGTTTGATCATGATTTTATGCTATGGTATTTGTGTTGCGGTTCGTTTCCATCGGCGGCCCAATCTCTTTCTGGAGGGGAGGGGGCCGGCACAAAGTGATTTTTTTTGGGGGGAGGGGGAAGGGTGGGGGTGGCAACAAAAAGTGAAATTCTGGGGAGCCCAAAATATAAAAATGTGAGTTTTTAACCAATTTTGCGCCCAAACATCGCTGTTTTCTTGTCAAAATTTGTGATTTTTGGTCACCAAATCACTGATTTTTGCCACAAAGATATGTAATTTTCTGGGGGGGGGGGGGTGGCAAACTGGGTGGTAAAGAAAAAAAAATTGATGAGGGGGGAATGCCCTCCCTGGAGCTTCTACTGCTCCTTTCTGATTAAGAAAGAAGAAACTTGTAAAATAAAATGGCGCGTCTATTTTGAGAAAAAGGTCCCTAAGGAAGATGCAATGATTTGAAACTCATGGGAAATATGGCGAATTTTTTTTTATATATTAAAATATTGTAATTTCAAGGAACACCAAACAATTGAAGTATAGCCATAATATACTCAAAAAACCAAAAAACTATCAAAATTGCGGCCATCTTGAATTTTGGCGCCCAAACTGCGAACGGATTAATTCAAGGTTATCGAAAAATGTTATTTTAATGTTATCCTATCACTGAGAATAAGTGTATAACACATGAAATAAAACCTTTAAACTTCATAAAACTTGGAATTAGTCAAAATAAGCTAAAAATATTGAAAAAAAATGGGGCCATTTTGATGAAATTGCCTGGCTACACCCCTTGCCACCATCGAAAAAAAAATGTAGCTAATACTTTTTTTTACACTTTCTAGGGTCTACTCTACACACATATGAAAGTTTTAGTCCAAACATAGCCCAAAAAAAAAATGCAAACCTTCCAAAATTTCCTAGAATAGTAGACCATGTCGTCTCTGGGTCATTGTAGTCACTTCATCGTATTTCTACATGTGGTTCGTGACAACAAAATGCTAACTGCATGAAGTGTGTTCTTAATTTTCCTTTAATTTGAAGTTAAGGTGATGTCTTCTTGAAATGGTATGTGTAGTATCAATGAATTGGACATATTACGCATTCACTGTGGCATGAATTGAAATGAAGACTCTTTTAAAGAAAGGTTTTTGGAGCTCGATGAACTTTGTAAATCATTTAAACACGTATGTAGCCGTTCAAGTTCCTATGGGCGTTCGCGTGAGTTCTGTGGATAGACTCACGCTCGGTGGGAGTATTCAATTAAAGGAGGGTGTCCTGCTACAAAGATCCCGGTGGTACACTCTGCCTTGTCACTCCCAGCCCTCGCCCTACGCCTAAGGTACCTCAGTTGTACCTCACCGACTTGTGACTGAAGTCAACTCAAAATATATCTAGTCTGGCAAATTGAGACAAGTCTTCAGCCACGTCTTGTCCTCTTGATATTTAGCCCATAAGTGAATTCTTAGAAAGTTATGAAGTTGTTTTTACCAGTTTTCACTAGGCGTGACCTGCGCCGGTCGCGGGCGTGGCAGTGCGTGGCGTGGGTCCTCACCACTGGAACGAATACTTAGACCTCATAGGGTAATCTGAGATTGGCGAACTTGTCCCTTAGGCGGGGGCGTGAAGTGGACAAATAAGTCTTAACCCGGAAAAAATTCCTCTATCCATGATTTGGTATCACGGATGCAGGAAGATCATGTTTCTAAAACATATCAAAAATCCGCAAACATCCGCTTTGGGTAACTTTTTACGAGTTTTGAAATTTCCCTTTTTATAAAATCGCAAAATCGAGTATCTTCGTAACAAGTCGGCGAGTAACTATTCGAAATGCGTAAGTCTGTTGCGTGTAAGTGCAGAGCGTAAATCTTGGGGGTTTTTTGGGGGGGCGATTGGTTTCTTAGGAAGCGCTGACAAACGGTTAATCCCCCGCGGATGAAAGAACCTCTGGGCGTGTGGTGTTGGTCTGTCTAATAACTCTCCAAACAGGTAAAGCCGGAAAAAAAAATGGACCTATGTTGTCAAACTTTCATTATAGAAATGTGTTGTAAAATGTATTTTTTTGAAAAAAAACAATATCATAATCGGATTTTAATCGAACTTTAATGTAATCATAATAATGTAAAGATATTGTTTATAGGACGAGGCCTATATTTAAAAAAAATACAATACGCATTCCCTTTCATTTCTAAATACAGGTTTTTATTTTTCAAGCTAAAAGTTAATCCGAGGTAAAAGTTATGTAATCAATAAAAACACAAGTTTGTTCCAAATATTTTAAAAAAAAAAAAATGTCCCAAAGTCTCTTAACGTTTTTACCATGTCACTTTTCATGAACTTTGAAGGAAATGTTGGCCAAATTGGTGATAATTGCAGCAACGAAGAACGCCCCAAACTCAGTACACCACATTGTCACTTTTGGCGAACATTTCGAACTTTTACTTCAAAAAACTTTTCTCTCAAAAAGGTTTCAATTTTACAAAATAACGGCATGTCCCATTCTAAAATTTTGCAATGGGATATTGTTTTTATGTACAAACGTTTTGACCCATTTGTTTGACTCTAATGTATACTCTGTAGCCCACAGAACGTGAATAGGCTAAATCTTCTTTAGCGAAAATATTCCAAAGACGTAAAAGTTCACTTTTGATTCGATTGAAGTCTTTTTGTTAGAGCATCCGGCTTTTTTCAAAATATTTCGCATTTCGGAGTCTTGCACCCCGAAGAAATAAATCCAGATTCCAACATTCAAGATCTCACATATCGAGATCTGGATGGGTACTTTCTTCTTTTCTCTCAAAGACGTTTTATTTTTCGAATATGAACTTGGTGCCGCATAATAACTGTGAACGGTAACGACTTAACAAAAAATCTAAAAGTGTAAGTAACTGTCGTTTATGCATGCAAACTAATAATTTAAAAAAGTCTTTTTAAGTTTTTGGACTGGGAAAGTACAATAGGCCTTACTTGCCTCCCCCCGATGTTGTCATTGTGTTTCTGTTGAAGATATCGGCGGCGGCGCTTTCAGCGGTTACATTCCGCAAACGCGTTGGGCGTAATGTCGCGAATGCGCTGTTCGGGACTGTAACACGAAACATTGCGAAATAATCCGAGTTTCAACAATTACACGGCATGACGAAATGAACTAAAAGATGATATCTAATCATGATTGTCATAGCCAAATTGTACATGTAAATCGTATATTCAACTCTCTTAGAAGTACATATCTATAAGAAATTACATGACTCCTGTAATTGTTTGTAGATTCTGTCTAAAAACCGTGATTTCACTGAACAAACGTGGATGTTTAAACGGAAAAATGACAGTCATATTATAGCTAATTTTTAAACATTATGTATTTGGTGAGTTATTGCAGATTTTGAGAATGTTATATAAATAAGAAACACTTACGACCACCCCAACTTTGTACACCTGTCCGCCAATGTATATTTTTTTTGAAAAAGTGTATACATACCTGTGAAATTTACAGTTTTATATAGAAATATCCAGTAAAAACCTATTTTTTGACCAAAAACCGGTTTTTTACCGCATTTTTATTCCCAGTTCGTAGAGTAACCCCTCAGCGCTGGCCGGAAAATTTTTCACTTGGCAATTTATCTGAGCAATTTTTCAACTTTTTATTTTCTCAATGCAGCTTCTGGTAAACCCGTGCTACAAAATAAATTAAAACACCAATCAATTCTAGTATATTTCTAGTAAATATGTTAAGGTGTTTTAGACGTCCCAGAGGGTGCCCGGCGGAGTGATTTTACAGGGTGTATGGAACGCAATCTTGTCACCTTAAATACTTGTTTTTAGGCCAAATTCTGACTTGATTTTTCAAGGTCGCTCTGCATCTTTTCATGATTCTTATTGAATATTTCAATCTGGGCTACTTCATAGCCCGAAGTTCCGGCAAAATGATAATTAATTGGTATGAGACTATGCCTAAGTGCATGTGTTCGCATTTTTAAAAAAGACGAAACAGTTTGATCTTTTCAAACATTTTCACTAGTCGAAAAGTGGATCGTATTGTCAACGCGTTTTTTTTTACATAATCCACGCCATTTATCTTATTCATTCATGTTTAATACTGCATATGATGACCGAAAAAATTATTGCGTTCTATTTTGACATTATTTTTGTAGTTTGTTACTGTAATGAGAGATCTTTCTGCATGCTTTCCGGGCATGCTTTTTGTAAAGGTAAACAAAACTGTTTATTGATTTTTTGTTTGTTGAAATTAAACTACTTAGTTCTCCAGGTAGACAAAAGGGGATGGGTATTTATATCTTTCCCTGGAGATGCCAGCCAACACACGAATTGTTGAAAAAAACCCATATGCGCTTGGCGGATTCGAACCGTCGACCTCCGTATAAATTACTAGTGACAGCGGCTCTAACCAACAGCCACAAGACTGGGTTGATAGAAGAGCGATAGATATCATCTATCTATAGGTGTTAGGTTCGAAGGTGTTCATCGCTTTCCTACGATAGCATCAGAACGGTATATTACATATAACAAATTATATTTTCTTTTTTGGAAATTTTTCAAAAATTTTCAAAAACAAATATAAATTGTATCTGTAAATATACCGTCTGATGCTGTCCGCTAGACAGCGATGAACACCTTTCGAACTAACACCTATAGATGTTATCTACCGCTCTTCTATCAACCCGTCTTGTGCTCATTGTTAGCGCCGTCCTAGGAATACTGTTGTCTCCTGTTCGAATCCGGCCAAGCGCATATGGGGTTTTTCACCTGGTGTCCGCTGTCCATCTCCAGGGGAAGATTAAGAAATACCCCCCAAATGGTTCATTTCAGCCATCCATTTTGTTTTCTTTCTAATTGTAACTTGTCTTGTTTTCTTACTTGTTTCTGTACCTTGGATTAGAATTTCGTTTTCAAGCATAGAAATAGCAATTTAATTCTTTATTTATATTATCACATATGTAATTTACCCATCGCTATCATGAATGTTTACCTAATAACTAATCTACGTTTTATAAGTATTCTATCATTTAACTTAAGAAATAATTCCCGGGATCGTAAACTACCATCAAAATCACCGCGATAGTCCATTTCGTACATGCGTAGAGATAATTTATTCACTGTGTTGTGAATAGCTTACGCTAATAGTGCGTATGCTCTATATGTTTTTAAAATAATGCAAAAACCGCGCGCGTGAGTCGCGTGTGAGTTTTTGCGTATCAGCGCAATCGCATTAGCAATAGAACTTTCTACAAAAACGTTATCCCTACCGAATTTTAAAGAGTGCGGAATATTCAAATACTCATACAAATTTTCCCCCAAAGCGGAGGTTTGTATTTTTGCTATGTGATAGTGTTCGAAAGGTCTCTTGGCATAACTTATACCGATGAAATTTCATGGATAGAGGATTTTTTTTTCCGGGTCTTCTGGCTCTCACGCCCCGCCTACCTGACCTTGACAAAGCCCTGTTTTAATCAAGTAACTGAGATAACTTTTATAATCGATTGGTAATGGTGTTTAAAATATCTGAAGAGTCTATGAAATGTGAGATAAAGGAATTAAGTTAAGAGCTTTAATTAAATTTATACTTGAACTGACATAATCTCGAAACTAATGAGCCTAGCATGCACCGCCGATATGGAATTTTTTATAAGGGAAATACCTGAAACGGAATGCAAAGAATTGCGAACGCGCTAACCTAACAACAAAAATGGCGTCTACCAACAAACTTATTCTAACGTGGTTTTTACGAAAATTAATCAGTTTTTGCAAGGATTTGGACTAGCTTTGGGACAGGGAAATTCCATTTTGGTGACTTTCCGTGCAAAAATGGAAGTCCGACTCGCAAGAAATGAAGGAACTTCATGAATGATTTTTATGATCCGAATTTGCGATCGTGATCTAGAGTTGTTTTTGGCGTGTTCTGATACGTACGGGGAATTATGCGGTACGAAAATCGGGTTAAATGGAGATAAAATGACCGGGTTGGCCTTTTATGTTGGACAACGATGGGGCAAAGAATAACGAAATTACGATTAAATATGATATCCAAATAAACAAAAAGGAAGGCACTATCCTGGGACCTAGCCCTAGGGAGTTCTCATTTCACTCCCTCCTTAAACACCATTCGCCTCGAAATACCTAGCCTTGGGCTTTTTGTCATTAATGAACCCGCTAGAAAGAAAGGGTGCGATCAGGACAGATTTATTTAAGTTATCGACAACATTTTTACAACACACATAAGTTAAAACGTGCTTGCACCAACAAGGTCCCACTTATCCGATCCTTATCCAGCCCATTTAATTCCCTTAATTCATAAACTCAATCAAACGTGCAATAAATATTTCAATTCCGCCTCCTTCCCGACCCTACCACCTGCAAAGAAAACATAATAAAAACGACACTATAATATTGGGGCGCACCATGCTTTGATGACGAGCAACAGACTATACGGAAGGCTGGGTCAGGAAAAGTAAAGAAAAGCGTACTTACCCACTAATTCCGGCTGACCCACGGCTACCCCACAAACTTTCTTACAAGCTTCTCTCAAATCCGCCATGTGCGCCACTTGTGTTCACACAGCAAGAAACCCAGTACTTA
>JAMKCH010023952.1:0-20895 GCA_023653785.1 Ophioderma brevispina
ACGCCTTTGACCTTGGCTTAACAACAATCTCTCGTCAGGTCTGGAAGCAAGAGACGAGGGTGTTACCCATGTATTGTCGGCAACAGTAATGGGCTGTAGAAAGCCATTATATCATATAGTGTCAAAAAATGACGAACATCAGGTTTGTCAGGTTTATTTACGTGACCAATGAAGTCCCCTACTATAATTAATTGATAAGGCATGAGAAGAAATTCCATCCATTAAATTGTCTAAATTCCTGTCGGAAATTCCTGATATGCGGTAATTTGTTTTAAATTGAAATGTCGAGTTCTGCCAAACACATATAAATCTTAAACCTGAATTTGCATACGTGAACACATATTTGCGGCAAGTGCAGCATCATGTGAAAAAGGGCCTTAGATTTTTAACCACAGGCCGAAATAATAAATTTGGCAATCATAGCTAAAATTGATCCTTTGTTTGTTAATTCAGGAAAACACGTATGACAAAAATAAAATTGTTGCAATTTGCCATCAACCCCAGCACATTGGCCAAATGTTCGCCATTTTAAAAAGGTCTAGCACACTATTGTGATTTTATAGTCCGGAATGTATGTTGTCTGGGTCAAGAGGTCATATACAACAATTGCCAATTGTCCTGATCCATGGAAATTTATATACAACGGCTATTTTGTCAAGATGGCCGACTTCTCGTCAAAGTACCGTGTATTTTCTTATTATATAACCTATGAAGAAGATTTTGGTGTCAAAATGAGTGTTTTTCTGGTCAAAGAGTTCCATAAGACTATTCTAAATATGAGGAGAATATAAAGTTGAGTGTTTTTGCATTTGTCACTTTTTTTTCCAATAGCCCAATATTTTAAAAAGTACCCAAGAGTGGTAACTTACTGCAAATGTCATGCTTAATGCGGCAAAGTGGTAAAATGATATTAAACCCAGATGCTTGAATAATTAATACCAACACAGAATCCTCGTAACTCCTACTCCTCCTAGAACTTCCTAACTGCTCTTTATGCCCCTATGACCGAAACCACCCAAAAAAAAAAACCCCAAAACTTGACTACCTAGGTGTTTCCACGTGACCATGACCATTTAATGGTTCGAAATTCGGGGCCATTTTTACTCTTGACATCTCGGAAACAAACAATTAATGGTTTCTATTAAAATAATACAGGCCTAAATAATCAAAATTCCCCATGCAATTTTCCAGATATATGTTTTGGGTGAATTACATATAGAGTAGTCACTACTGTGTCCATTTTGGTGTTACATTGGTAGTCCAATGAAATAAATGACTCACGACTCATTTCATCTGACAGTTTTGAGACTATTGCTGTTGAAATCGTTGACCTATAAACATCCACTTTGTCACCTAAATCGTCATCCTGGGTGTTGTATAGCATGAGGTACAAAGGATTTTGCCTTTTTCTTGGTTTGACATTTTATGGGAAAATAGTGACCGTATGAAACTTTATTACTTTTTATCATTTACCTGACAGTTTTTAACTTTTTAAATTGAACTCCCTCTTGACCCCGAAAATTTTCATTTAACACCACAAAATCATCTCATAGGCTATATAAAAGAAATGTAAGGTTTGTTCCAATCAAATTTCACCCTCTTGGAAAATATCGCACATGCAACATTTTAATAGTTTTTTGGGAATAGTTTTATTGAACTCTTTGACCAAAAAACTTTTTTTTTTACACCAAAATTGTCCCTTCTTAGGTGTTTTTGGCTTTTAAGATTGGCTTACAATATGGAAAATGTGGCGGCTTTATGGCAAATTGTGGCCACCACTTTTAATTTTGTCATCACCTGTTTTCATGAACTCTAAATCCCTACGGTCAATTTTAGCTATGATGGACAATTGTGTTCAATGTCTTAGGTATGATCAGTGTTATTTGGAGTTGAGGTTAAATTGAGTGTAGATTTAAACACGGCACCAGTTCCACCCCACCCACCTCCACCTTGAGTATATCTTCTAGGGGAGTTTAAAAAGTTATAGCCGGGTGGTGTAAATTCACCGATTTTTGTAGTGTCATTTCATTCCATCCAGGTTTCTTGGGGAAACAAAATGTCTTATGTCGTGCTCATAACAAGCACATACAAACAACTGTTTTGTTTCCAACCGAGCGAACATTCCAAGATCGAATATCGAGGGAATGGCCATGTGGTGCTAATTTCCACCAAGTGCTTATGGGATGGACAGGCGTTTTGTTTTCCATTCTAGCATAATGTTTGTTATAACCGGGATGGAGCTTTGGGTAGAATAGAGATCGGGCACAGTATGGCAGCCGACAGTGATCAAGTGTTCAAAATGGTCCTTGAACGACCCTCCGCGTTTCCTCCCTCTATGTTGACAGGAACATCATTTATATCGAATTCGGTAATTCGGACCAACATCAGGGGGCACCGAGTCTTTTTGTTGTAACTTTTTACCCAGGTCCTAGAAGTCTTTCACGGCTTGTAAGTGACAGGAGGGGTCTATGTTTGGTGAATATCAGTCTCAGGGCCAGGATTGACTGATGTCTCCAGCAATTAATAAAAGTTCTTGGGACGAAGATGATGAGTTAATGTAATAAGAGAAGCCTTGTTTTAAAGGTATTCATTGTTTCGTATCATCAAGCTAAGTGCATGATCTCTCATACCAACCTCTGTAAAGAAAGTAATCTCGATCTCCAGCTACCCCCAGAACTACAGAGGTATTACACTGACTCCTATTGCCACTAACATCATACACACTCAAATAACATCTCTCCTCACACCAATCCTATACTCTGACGAAACCAGAATGGCTTCCGCAAAGGCAGACAGATTTACAACCTCAGAAGATTCTAGCCTTTAGAAGTATCAATGGAGACTTATCATCTCTTTGAAGAAGGAAAAGAACACTATAGTTGTGTGGATTTTCAATGCCTTGGCGTTTGTTAATGTTAAGGTATGCTGTATATAGTCAACTATATTATTCCAGGAGAGGCTGTCAGTGCTATTGCTATATGTATGAAAACTAACTCATTTGTACAGAATATGGATGATTCCACTAGAATTAGAATATCAAATAGTAGTGCAAAATTGATGAAAAATGGTTAATTAAAGGTGTTCAAATCGCCATTATTTAAGAAATGCAGTATTGAAACGATATACAAACAAACAATGCAGGATAGCGCAATTTTGAAGGAGCGCCAGAGATAGTTTTCCCCAAGGATTCTGGGTAATTTTGATTTGTGATGTTGTCAGTTGTCGTACCCATACGTTCCAAAAAATTACCAAAATTAGATTTGTAGTTACGGACCTTGCCACTCCGCTATTGGTAGAGCACTTTTGGCCATATCTGCTCACCTAGTATTCCAAATGGAAAATGGCACGAAGTATCGTTTTTTTTGCATCGAAAAAACAAAACGAATTAAAATAATGAACAGCTGAAACCCATTAAAAGGTAAAACGGTAACCAAAGGAGACGGAAATATTAAACTAAATTTTAGATAATAATTATTTTTAAGTGTCTTCATCGGTCTTTTCAAATAAAAGAGCAATTTAATTTAAAAGTTTTAATAAGTAAGGCTTGAATATTTTCGTCTTTTACCAAAGACGTTGATGAATGTGCGATGGGTCAGCTAATTGTCTGCGAATGCAGATGTACCGTACTGATGGATCTTCAGCTGATAGTGGTATGGCTGGATACACCGGCGACGGTGTGAAACACGTGCACTAGTAAGTGATCTAAATACTAAATTAATCTTTTTCTGTATTGCGCGTTTTAAACCTAATACAAATTATACCAAGCCACTGAGGACGAAGTAAAGAGAATATCCTGCAATATCGACCACGTTCCAACTTAGTTGATCAAGAAGGTGTAACTGGCGTAACGAAAAATAATAAGTTTGCAATGAATTTGACTTAAAGTTGGGGACAAGGGAGTTTTGGTGGCTTTCCCTGTCGAAATGGAAGTCCGAAATAGAAAAATGGAGGCTTAGAAGTTTTAAGATCGAATTGCGATCGTGAGATTTGTCTGAGAACTACAGGGAATTAGCAGGTATGAAAGGTAGTTAAATGGGCAGTCAAAATGGCCGTTGGAGTTTTGTGAACACGAGTGGGGCTGGTATTCCCACCATGAATGAAATCCAAAAGTGCATGGGAAATCCTTCAAAGAATGTTTTGATATGTGGATGTGGATTGTAAAAAAAAAATAGGGTGAGTCTCTCAAAATTGCCAATTGTATAAACCTATCTTTTAATCCAGTGTCTGGATATCTTGGGAGCACATATACAGGTTCAGAAGCATAATTTAGGTTTATTTGTATAAAATGGTCAAAATTAACAATACTTTCTTGATTCTGTCCTGTTTGTGGTGGTAGCCGCAAACTGCAATCCTGGTGGTGCCTTCCGTCAATTCTTTTAAGTTTCAGCTTTGCAACCACCATTGGGAGTAACGCCGGCGACGATGGTTAGAAACTAGGGCGGTTTATCTGATCGCCTTCGAACTTCAAATTGTTGTTGATTAATGCTAAGACATTTTGGCCAAAATGCTTTCGCGTCGGTCCCCTCCGCCCCTTGCGGCGATCCAAGAATGTCACCTCTCACACCGCAATTCGAATGCCCCCGTCAGTCCCCCTCAATCATTACCTCGGACTCCTAAATAAACCATCGCCAATAGACACCCGATGTCCTATTCAATATTCCATGCTCTGGTGTCGGGCTTGTGTGGGTGTGCGGCTGCGGCTTGAACTCTCCCAATTTTCAAAGTTAAACCCTCCGGTCGCCACCCAGCAACTCAGTAAGAGAACCGGGCGCGCAAACCGCAGAGTGAGGCGCTTTGCTTTTTTTTTTTTTTTTTTTTTTATGTTTGGGGATGGGACTTCCGTTGGGACCGGGGGAGTGAGGGAGGGAGGCTAGGTCAAACCGTGCCTTGCGGGACCGTGTAGCCTAAGGGCATATATTTTGGCGTTTCCTCTCCAAGGGGGACTTGATCCGTGTGAGGAACAGCCGGGAAAGTTCGGGGCTACCGCCGCTGCGTCACAGGTTCGCGAACCGGGCCCTTCTACCTCGAAAGGGGTGGCGTCCGTAGCGCCCCGCAGATCCATACCTGTCGCTAGCGGAACGCCGGGTTTGGTGTCGACGCGTACCAGCCGGGGGATTCTGTTTTTGGATGTAGTAACATGGTGATGTAACTCAATAAATGACTTCTATCAATTTGCCATTGTTAACATAAGATATATGTTATAAAAAATTGAGCAAAAGTGTAATAGAAATTAACAGCTTGCCAAGCAGTAATTATTTTCTTTACTTTTTTGGGCCAATCGATTAATTATTAAATTAATGCCCCCAGTAATATATTACCCACGTTGTAAAACAATCTAATTTGGACACTCTTTAATGGAGATCGTCATTTAATACCAATACGCATGAATGGTGGGAAGCGGTATTACCCACTATTACTTCATAGTGTTAATGAAAGCATTGTAATTGCTTAATGTTTTGTCCAATTTTTCAAGACGTTGATGAATGTCAGTTTTATGGTTCTGCTAATGCCATGCGAATGCAGATTGTACCGATACTGATGGATCTTTCAGCTTTAAGTGTAAGTTGGATCAACGGCGATTGGCGTGAACAGTTGCACAGTAAGTGATCTGGAAACATTTAAACTTCTGATTCATGTTTCAACTTAATACAATTGATGAGTTAAACATTAGATCACTTGCACGAGTAAGTGATCTGAACACTATGCATACTATGGTTTTGTATCCATGATTAGGAATGTACTTTGGAAGGTAATATGTAAATACCTGTATATTTTGTTCCATTTCAAGACCGTTGACGAATGACAGATGGTTCGGGTTAATGTCACGTAAATGCGGATTGTACCGAATATAGCCCTGGATCTTCAGCTGGTAGTTGCATATCTGGATACAACGGCGATGGCGTGAACAATGTACGAGTAAGTGATCTGAGGAAACATTTAACCTTGTATCATTTTCAACTATACAATGATGAGTAAACATTATAATGTTATCACTCTTAACGTCAATAAAACAACACTGCCTAAAGGTAAAGAAATGAGCAAGATTGTCAATCGACAAAACGTTCAAAGAGAAAGAACATGTGTCGTCTTCCGTCCGGTTTGTGAATGGGGACAATTAATCATCTGCGGTCACAGAAATAGGACACTACCCATGGACTAATTGTACCAATGGTCATGAAAATCGATCGACAATATGTGAAAAACACCAAATTAATTGATAATTTTTGGACAATGACCTCTAATAACCTCTAGATGAGATGATCTTGACCACACTCGTGAGAGGGGTAACTATGGGACACTAACCAAGATTATCTATATGCATGTACCAAGATTATACCCCCCCACCACCGTGTGCATTATTTTGAAACATGGGGCATATTATCGTTGTGTTTAATATTTGGGTAACAATATACCACGGACAGATCAGGGAGACCACAAACACACTGCCAAAGCAAACCCCTTATGTGCCTCTTGCAGGCGACACAAAAAATACAGAAGGAAGACACACGCTATTACAAGGTCAGTGTTTCGTATGAGGACGTGATTGACTTACTGGACGTTAATTTACTCCTTTTTAAAGAAGACCGATGTCTTCTAGAAATATATTTATCTGATTACAAAGTCAAGTGCACTGATTCGACGTTATAGTTTTAACTGACTATAGATGAATGCACCTACCCCCATCAGCGCCTCGGTATTTCCGGTAGCCACTTATTGTGGGAGTGGAGTATCTTTCTAATTTACTTCAAAACAAGTCAAGTGAAACATTCAATTTGGTGTAACCACCCCCCAATACCAAAAATAATTAACGGAAGGAGAATAATCAAAGTGGAGGATAATCTTCCGATATGATAATCAATTTGGTGGAAAAGATATTACTCATACTTGATAGTGTAATTTTAAAATGTAATATGTAATAAACTTTAAAATTTTGTTCCCAATTACCAAAGATATTGACTGAATGTACATGAGGTTCTTGCTATTGTCACGCGATGCGGATGTACCGATACCGATGGTCTTTGCTTGTAGCTGCCTTTTGTGTCTGGCAATACAATGGCGATGGCGTAAACACGTGCACGAGTAGTGCTCTGTTTCCACGATTTTAAAGACACTATCAATGATCGACCGAAACGTGGTCAACATATTGAAATTTGCACAAAGTAGTTTAAAAGTGAAGGATAAGTCTCCAGAATCCACGAAGGTATTTTTCCAACTGACAATTGACAGAAAAGGGAGAAAACAGACGTAGTCAAAGCTGAATCTCCATCCATTACATGTGCAGCAAGTGTCCGGACGGAGATGTGAAGCCTAAAAATATTCGATTTTTGTTTATTGGACTTGTTTTGGTCTTATCACTTGTATGGTAGTGAGGATACCATATACTTGTTACAAACATGCAAAAATTGATTGTTGATTGTGATTTTTTCGATTTTCTAATTAGCAAATCAATGATCGTGCCTTTACCTAATTACCACTGAGACGTAGAAGTTCACATTATGACGTTGACTCAATACCCACAATAATGCCAAAAAATAAAAAAAATAAAAAAAATAAAAGTTTTTGAAATATAATTCATGATGCATTTTCAAAAATTAAGGAAGACATATAATATCGTCGGCTCTCCACATAATGATCTATCTCAACAAAATACGTTTTTCGAGAAAATCGCCAATTGAAAAATCTTCCTTCGTAATCGCTCGAAACATATGATTGCGTAATTTATCCACCAGGCACAATAAGGGAAAATATCATCAAGGAAAAAACTTCAGAGTTTTTTTTAATTCTGTGAAAAATAAATGCTGGGTTCTCTAGCCACATTGTTAATGACTGTAACTTAAGATTAGTATGGATTTTTTTTTTTTTTTTTGCTTTTCAAAACGATGTCTGAGATAGAACACATATAGAACCAGTATGTGACGTATTCATCACCGTATTATAAAAGTGCAATTGTCGTTCAGTGCATCACATAGTAGATCTATGTCAGATAGCGCTGTATGTGACGCAGATTTATATAGATTGGTATGTGATGAAGATATATGTACTTATCGATTTCGATTTATCATCACGAGAAGACTCGCCAGTTGAATTACAACATCAAGGTTTGGTTTGAGTCAACCTGATTTTTTCGTAATAAAATATTGTCTCATCTTCGACCTCGTACATATTTTTCTAGCTCATACAAATAAATTCTGGGTATCATACTTCAAAAGTCATTCAATATTATAACTTAATCACCTAATACGTTAAAGTGTAATGACTTTAATATTTTGTCCCCAATTACCAAAGATATTGACGAATGTACAGGATGGTTGCTAATTGTCACGCGCAAATGCGGATTGTACGGATTACCGATGATCATCAGCTGCAGTGTATGTCTGGATACAATGGCGACGATGGCAATACAAAACACTCGTGCGCGAGTAAGTGCTCTGAACCACCTATACTCAATTTCTGTATCCATGATTTCATCTAATAACCACTGAAAAGTTTCATATTATCACCATTGACATCATTACCCAAAATAGTTGCCAAAATAACAAATGAGGTGTGAGTGAAATTTTAATACTAGACAATCAAAAAACGGAGAGGAAGCAATATCAATGTTATTTTCAGAAACAATATACGTTGAACATATTCGAGCTTATATGGGAGAATTTTATTTATTTTGCCTTATTGAAGATACCAACGAATGCAACCACTAGAAACTGATAACTGTGATGACAATGCCGACTGCGCTGATACAGAGGGATTCCTTTTACATGTACCTGCCGATCAGGATATACACCGGTGATGGGGTTGTCACTTGCACGAGTACAGTAATATATACAGGTCAAGCACTTTATATTCATAGAATTCAAAAAGGGTGGATATTACAAACACATATTTGCAAGAACAATGTTATGTGTTCTACATTATTTGATTGACTTTGAAATCACAAGGGTTATCATTATTTGCCTAATGAAGATAATGATGAATGCACACTGCGAAACTGATAATTGCGTGACAATGCCGACCTGTGTCGACGATACCAATGGCCATCCATTTAGATGTACCGCGAGCGGATAACCGGTGACGGTGTGTTACTTCAGTAAGTAATTTCAGGATATTGTAATGTCAAAATGACTACTCTTTTGCAGCAAATAAGGGTGTATGTAGGAGACAAATACAGTTAAACCAATAAGGCATATTTTTATAATAGATATTATATTATAAAAAGCTACCTGGACAAAAAGGAACTTGTATCATTATCATATACCAAAATGATAATCATCTTTACCTATTAGGTTTTAAAAGCAAAAATGGTTCTCTTTAAGAATTCGATATATTTCTCTCAATAGGTGAAGGGGGTTGGACCATGCACACCAGGAACTGATTACCTGTGATTATCTGGCGATGTATGAATCGATGGATTATATATAGTTTCTGCAGATCGGGATACACCGGTGATGGTGTTACATGCATGAGTAAGCTCTTCAAGGTGACGTTCAATATTCAAAGCAGTAACACAGGGTAATATGGCAGAAACGGCCCTTTACTGCAAAAATATTGGAGGAAACATTATTTATTCAGTATATTTGAAAATGATTTGCAAGAATTGTTGTCTATTTTCTTTTTTCGCTAATTGAAAGATAACAACGGACTGCAAAAACAGAGGGGTCTTGATACATGAAAGGACTTTCTATTAAAAACATTTGAAGAAATTTAGAAAATTAATGTTTACTTCTAGTGTGCTTATTCAATGACTGTGAAGGGGACCATTAGGTAATTTGTGGGACGGCCATAGTGGCAATGTTGCAACTGTGAATTATGGAATACATGCAGATCACGATAATTAGCTTGAATTGAAAATATAGATGACAAGAAAAAAAAAATTAATTAAAATACTTAGTTCTCCAGGAAGACAAGGTATTGTAATATAAGTTTTAATCTTTCCCTGGAGATGTCCAGCGCACTATATCGTCGACAAAAAAACCCCATGTGCGCTTGGCCGGATTCGAACCGGCCGACCTTAGTATACATGCACGACGCTCTAACCGACTAAGCTATCAAGCAGGTTTGGTAGAAGAGCGATTAGATATCATCTATTAGTGTTAGGTTCGAAAGGTGTCCTTCGCTTTCCTAGCGGATAGCATCAGAAATGTATATTTAACATTACGATTAATTTGTTTTGAAATTTAAAACTATTAGTCTCCAGGTAGACAAGGATGTTATAAATTTATTAATCTTTCCCTGGAGATGGCCCAACGCACGATAGTGTCGAAAAACCCATGTTGCGCTTGCCCCGGGATTCGAACCGGTGACCTTCGTATTACATGCACGGACGCTCTAACCGACTAGCTATCAAGCGGGTTGGTAGAAGAGCCGATAGATATTATCTATAGGGTGTAGGTCGAAAGGTTGTCATTCGCTTCCTAGCGGAGATAGCATCAGAATGTCTATTTAACACTAGATTCTATTTGTTTTGAACATTAAACTACTTATTTCTCCAGGTAGACAAGGAGTATTGTATTATAATTTATAATTTTTCCCTGCGATGATGGCCAGCGCACGGATAGTGTCGAAAAACCCATGTTGCGCTTGGCCGGACGGATTTCGAACCAGCGACCTTCGTATTACATGGCACGACGTCTCTAACCGACTAAGCTATCAAGCAGGGTTTGGAGAAGAGAATTAGAGTAATCACCTATAGGTGTCGGGTCGAAAGGTGTCCTTCGCTTTCCCAACGGATAGCATCAGAACTTGTATATTTAACAAGACGATTAATTGTTTTGAAATTTAAACTACTGAGTTCTCCAGGTAGACAAGGATATATACAGTGGGAGTCAATAAAACCCTACATTCAGGAAAGATTGTTTCTTCAAAGGTTAAACATTATATTTTGCTTCAATTGTTTGCTTTGGTTGTTTCAGAGATAAACAGGCTATCAGAAGATTTTTATTTGGTTTTTGGCTTTGGGGTTTTGGTTAAGAAACTATGTCAATTTTGTGGAGAGCCCTAAAAATTCAGTTTGGCCGATTTTAGCGATACAATGCGGAGAGACTGACCCGACGTATACCATAACTTATAGCAAAGACAAGTTCAAACATGCAATTTCAGATAGTATGATTTCTTCTCGACAAAAACTATCAGTTTGAATATATTTTAAAATGGTATATTGTGTACATAAATAATAAAATTCTTCCAAAAAATTAAAGTACCATTCAATTATAAAGAGACAGTTATGAAAAAATCACTCCATATCCAGTCTCAGTCCATGACATAATTGGAACTGCGAAGAGATTGTTTTACATCTCTAAGGTAATTATTTCTGCACAAATACAGATACTCAGCATCCATTAAAATGATACAAGAAGAAACTAAAGCTGAAGTTTTCTGTAAATAAATTGGAATATTAAAACTTAAAATTCAATATAGCAGTGCTGTTTTTTAAGAGGATACAAAAATTTCTATTGTTTCACTTTGCTCCCAAGTTTCGTTGTGTTAAAACCATGAAATCTGCTGAATCAAAGTAACTCTGGATTACACCAGCCATCTTGACTCTCTTATTTGAGAAAATGAGCATGTTTTCATTATGAAATTTCTTTTGTAATCTCTGGATATTATTTTTATAATTCCTCAATTAATCTCCTACCTTCTATTGTTTAATAATAATGTGGTGTTAAATGTTTCACTCAAATCACCGCTGAAGACCATGCATTTCTCTATTGTAAACGATGCATCTTTCTTTGGCTCCAAATCGGCCCCCAAAAACAGGATTTTTAAGTCTCTTAGCAAAATAGGCGTAACTCTTCTCCAAAGTCCAAATGACACCAAATAAACGTTTTCTGAAAAGGCCTGTTTATCCCTTCTTTATTACCATAGCAAACATTTGAGAAAAAACAATTCTTACATATTTTAATTTTTTTTAATCTGAATGTGGGGTTTTTATTGACTCACACTGTATATATTTATTAATCTTTCCCTGGAGATGGCTAGCGCACGATAGTGCGAAAAAAAACCCATGTGCGTCTTGGCCGGATTCGACCGGCGACCTTAGTATTACATGCACTGACGCTCTAACCGACTAAGCTATCAAGCAGGGTGGTAGAAAGAGCGATAGATTATCATCTATAGGTGTCAAGTTTCGAAAGTTGTCCTTCGCTGTCCTAGCGGATAGCATTCAGAAACTGTATACGATAGTGTCGAAAAAAAAACCCATGTTGCGCTGGCCGGATTCGAACCGGCGACCTTCGTATTAAATGCACGACCTCCCTAACCGACTAGTATCAAGCATGGTTGGCTAGAAGGAGCCGATAGATAGGGAGAGTGAATAATGTTTTTACGTTATTGTAAAAACTCCTTAAGGGAAAGATAAAATGAAACAATTACAAAAAACAGACTCTGGAAGACAAGGGATAGGATCAACAAGAGCAATCAAATTGATCGGATCAAAATCTAAGCATGTGTGAGTAAAAAACTGAAGGTAAACCAAGTTTAATTATGTGTTTGGCCGCGGAAAAAACAACAACACTAATTAAATATTCAAGCTTAGAACTGAAACCCAGCTAAGGGAAACTGTAACAAAAACTAGACCAAATATTGAACAAATTTTATAGAGAAATAACTTGTCTTCTTTAATGGCTGGAATTCAAGGTTGTCTTTATTCTGTCTTACTTTTATAAGATGCAATTTGCAGGTAATAAGTATGGCTTTAGTATTTTCCTCTCATTTATCAAGGACGTTATGAATGTTGCAGATGGTTCAGCTAATTGTCATACGGATGCCAGATTTACCGATACGATGGATCTTTCAGCTGTAGTTGCATGTCTGGATTCAACGGCGATGGTGTGAACACGTTGAACTAGTAAGTGATCTAAGTACTTTATTTTTTGTCGGTATGAACGTTTTAAACCTAGGTTAAAATTTTGCAACCAGCCAATGAAGCCGACGTTAAGAGAAAAATACGGCGATGTCGACCTCTTTCTGCTGGTTGGTCAGGAGTTTACTGATGTTAACAACAAAAATTGGCGTCCTAAACAACACAATTATTCTAAGGTTCTTTACGAAAAATAATCAGTTGCAAGAATTTGGACATAAATTTGGGATTTGGGAATTTCCTGTACGAAATGAAAGTAAACACACGAAAAATGTTGGATTCTGAACAATTCAAAGAGCGAATTTGCGATATGAATTACGGGGATTAAGCAATATGAAATTAAATGGTAGTAAAAATGGTCTTGAGATTTTGTAGAGGACGAAGGGGCGAAGAATACCCATCATAAAAATCCCAAAGTGTGGGAATTCCCACAATGGAAATCGTGAAAGTATATAATGGCGTCGTGGTCAGACATACTGTCGAATCTGTGATTTTTTGGGCAAATTGAGTTATAGTTGATTCTGGTTGCATTTTTGCACTCTTTGATTGTATCCAAAAATAAAAGTAAATGACATCTCCTACCCAAAAAGCCCCTGTCGAATAACACCCAATTGTTAAAAACGGGGTTCACAAACAATTCGAAATCGGCGTATTCGAGAGCTTTGCGTGTCCAAATATCTCAAAGTACCAGATAAATTGCGAAGAAATACTATTCGCTGGGACAAAGATTGCTCTTCAGTGATCAAAATCGATATAGGTCGGTCAGATTAAGACAATCGGTGAAATGTACCTTTCTATACTCATCTAGGGATTGTCATGTTACTTCACTTTTAATTTTGTGTTTAAATATGATCATTATCATCATCGTGTCGTCGTCATCATCATCATCATCATCATCAGTATCATCATCATTCATAATATAATAATATCATCGATAGCAGAAGCGTTGTCAAGCCTTCGATGTGTCATTAATTTCATCGTATTGCCACATCGTTATCGCCATCGTATTTTCGTCGTTGGCATCGTCGGCATCTCATTTAAAATAGTAAAAAACCTGTTACTATAAATTTACGGATTTAGGCAGTCGACTCGTATTCGATCGTAGAAAAACAGCGAATCAAACATTTGGGGTTTGACAAACTGTCAAATAACATTCAGGGGCCATTTTGAATAAGAAAACCAGTTGTTTCTTGGTTTTTCAATACTCTCGGTCAGTAGAAAACCAATCACGGCATGTGAACATAGATGTTAAAAGGCCATTTCTTTATTAATTTAATTACACTCAGTCAGAAGGAACTGAACCTTCAAACGCCGTTTTTTTCAGAACAAAGCTCGACATGCTTTTAGTTTTATAGGAGATGTGGATGTAAAAAGTCCTTTTTATTTTTTGAGGTGAGGTCTCTCCAAATTGCAGTTGTAACCTAATCTTGTACAAGTCTGGATGTTTGGTAGACAATTTAGTCAGAAACCCCTTTTATGGTATATTTGTATAAAATTGGCCAAACTTCACCAGTTCTATTGCATGCAAAGATAGATCTTTCTACAATATAGCAAATCTTGGAATTCACATGCACATGTTTGAAATTTTAATTTTAAATCATGAATAAGTCTTAACCACAGGTGCTAAATGGACAAAATTGTATTTTTATAAAATACTTGAAGATATCTATCCGTTTAATAATGTGTAATTTTTAACGCGTGACATGTTCACGTAACGTGCTCAAAGTGCTGTGTGGCAGCCATGAAAGGCGCTCAGTACATCAGAGAATTGCAATTTATTCGCTATTTATTTTCTGTTTAATTAATGTGTCATTAATGAGTGTAGAGTGCACAGTGATGGTGAGCAGGAGCAGCAAATAGGCCAAAATTGGCCTCGGAGTCACTTAATTTATCATTTTAATTTTTCTCATTGGCTATCATATAACATTGAAGCTACATAACATTTAGTAATTTAAAATAACTTCTATCATTTTGATATATTTAGAAAGCCCTTGATTAGAACAGTTAAAGCATACCATGTTAGTATTTATTGTGGTATTATGCATTACGCAACATCCAAAAAAAAAATATTTTTCCACGGCATTTTGCCTAAACATAAGTAATTCTCAAGGTCAGGGTCAATTGCCCTTATTATTTGGTAATGGTTTACGCATACATACCAGAGTAACATTTTATCATCAAAATTAATAAACATTCTACTTGAACCAAATGCATGCAACACAAATGGGCTTAACTAAAGCGCAAGGCCACTTAACATAAAGGTTTGTTCAATTAAACCATTGTTAACATAAGCTATTATGTTATAAAATTAGCAAACTTGTTGTAGAAATTATGGAAATTTAAGTTGGTCCTAGCAGTAATTATTTTCCTTATTTTTGGGTCAATCAATTAACACTTAAAGGTGCGTGTTCCGATCGTCTTTGTACCCCCCCCCCCCCATTTACACGGAAGTAGTATCGAGTCCTAAAATCCATTTCATTCCAAGATGTAAACAAAAAACCGCCGTTTCAATGGTTTACCATCAATATTAGCACAGTATTGAATAGGCTTTTCAATATGCATTATCGCTTCTACCATCAAAACTGCAAATTTGTTTCCCACGGCACTTGACTTTTTTATTTTTCATTTAATTTTTCATTTTCGGCAAAATATTGTTTTGCCGATTACGTGGTCGTGTTGATGTACCCCTATTAAGTGTTTTTATTGGGGGTCCACTTGGATCCCCATTATGCACCAACGGGAGTGCAGAAGACCTTGTGCCCATAAGTGTTAAATAATGCCCACCCAGTAAATCATTCTTATTTACCACGGTGCCAGAAAAGTAATCTTATTGGAGCCCTTTAACACTTCCGTTAGTGCACAAAGGGGAATGCCCCTAAGGGTCGGGCGCTTTATCCACTGGACCACATGTGCCCTCCATCTGTATCGACGTTTAAAACCTAATACAATAATTCGGATTTTAAGACTCCCTTATTTTCAGGGTTAAAATTTAATACCATAATATTTGCCAAAAGGCATAAAGAAGATGTACAGGATTTTAAAAATGAAATGAAGGTAATGCATAATGGCTTAATGTTTTCTTTTACCTAAGATATTGACGAATGTGCAAATGATGCGGATAATAATTGCCATGCAAATGCAGATTGTACCGATAGCCCTGGATCTTTCAGCTGTACTTGCATGAGTGGATACGACGGTGATGGCGTCACCGCGTGCGATAGTAAGTAATCAGAACACTAATTCCACTCCATCTTTATCGACGTTTAAAACCTAATACAATAATTCGGATTTTAAGACTCCTTTATTTTCGGGGTTAAAATAATTTAATGCCATAATATTTGTCAAAAGGCATAAAGAAGATGTACAGGATTTTAAAAATGAAATGAAGGTAATGCATAATATATAGCTTAATGCTTTCTTTCTTTTACCTAAGATATTGACGAATGTGCAAATGATGCGGATAATAATTGCCATGCAAATGCAGATTGTACCGATAGCCCTGGATCTTTCAGTTGTACTTGCATGAGTGGATACAGCGGTGATGGCGTCACCGCGTGCGAGTGTAAGTGATCTAAACAATAATTATCTGTATCCACGTTTTAAAATTAATTCAGAATTTAAGACTTCGTTGTTATCAGGTTAAAAATTAATTGACAATATTTGTCAAAAGGTATATATCCTTATGTCCCAAAAGGAAAATCTGACAATCACAGCAAAAAGTGAGGTAGCGGTATTTTGGTTGTCAGATCTAGGAGCAATTTCCCTCAAAACCAAGGCAGTGGTCTGCTCCGTGATTTTTGTCAGTTGCGCTTTTTGCAGTTAAGGGGCGTTATGGATATAGAAAAAGTAGGAGTTACAAGTGATATGAAAATTGCATGTGCTCCCATTAATATATACACGTACTTAATTATATATTTGAGTCCAACGGAGAATAAGAGATGATATTATTATCCATAACAGTTGTTTTCGTGGCAATATTTACACTAAAAACACCTGTAACCCTTGTACTGCATTGAATGAGTTTCGTTTACCCTGCTACACCTAAGAGTAATTCCGTCTGAAATGAGTTTAATTTTACCCCGCTGTACGTAATAGAATTCTTTTTAAAATGGGTATATTTTACAAAATTTTAAAACGCACGGAAAGTAAATAACCAATCTTTATAAATGTTCTATGTTATGATCCATTATACACCAAAAATCATAAAATTACCCGAATTTCATGACTGAGGAAAGAATGATATTTTCGGTCGGTAAGTGCCCCAAATGTATGAATTTTGCAGGGTTTTGTATATACGGGAGGCTAAAGTGTATGATTTTAAAATGAAAAACGCCCGATACCTACAACTTAACGGTATTTGAGTTTTACATGTATAGAAAATTAATAAAATAAGGTTTAAAATGCTGCGATCTACAACGGCTATTTTGCCGTGAATTATCCACTGTTTCTACAACTAGTAAGCAGATGCAACAAATTTTACACTATGGTAATAATTAATAGGCAAGAGAGTGGGAGAGCGTGGCCTAGCGGTTAGGGTGCTTGCCTGTGGCGCAAATTTACAAAAAATCCCGGGTACTTGCTGAGATTTATTCGGGTGCTCAATTCTGGGTTTAATCTGTACACGAGCTATTGATTAAAGGTGGTTGTTCCGATTATGTGTATTGTGTTCTCTACTTGATATGCGAGCCTGGCACTGCACATACACCCCATCAAGTACCGTGGGAAACAAACTTGCGGTTTTGATGGTAGACGCAATAATGCATGTTGCAAAAGCCCTATTCAATACTGTGCTAATAATAGTGGTTAACCACTAAAACGGCGGTTTTTTTGTCTATATCTTGGGAAATGAAATGGATTCGAGGGCTCAAATTTCAGGACGACAATGAGAAAAATACGGCCTTTCATCTGATATCAAAATCGATACTACTTCCGGGTTAAATCAGGGGGGGGCCAAAGACGATCGGAACACGCCCCTTTAAATACAGAATACCGCTCTCCTCCATGGTTCACTTGGAATTGGGCAAATGAATCATGAAAGCATCGGAGGGGACGTTAAACCGTCGATCCCGTGTACAGAGAGTCACAACTGTACATGTACATCGCAGTCAGTGTTGAATAAGAGTAGGGTGTAAACCCCTGATTGTTCGCAATCCGCCCACAGTCTCAAAAAACGTGGGCCATGTTAGGAGCGTCCGTATCATGGATACACGCGGCCCCGGACCAGCTTACTAAGTTGAATAAATCCTGACACCACCACAAGCCATTACCAATGACTTGTGGATACGCTAAGAAGAAGGTAAGAGAGAGAGAGAAATATTACAAGTTATTATATGTTCTTTGATAAATGTAGTAAAAAAAGGAAGCAGGTCGCCTCGCGACATGAGGACTTATTAATTTTATTTAATTATTTGGAAGGACATTTTTACAACAATGGCTATGGTTTGTATAGGAGTCAAAGGTTCAAAATGGTTCAAAAAGTTGTTGTTTCAGCTCATAGAGTGAAATATGAGAATATGTTTGACTTTTGTTTGGTTATTAACCAAAATGGCAAATAAAGTCAACAGCTATTGTCAGTTATTGGATTCTATTAACCTGTGACCTATTTTGTTGGATAACGTGAAAACTAAGCATAACAGATAAGGCAAACTATTCCTTATTTCAATCCTTTAAGCTAGGGAAACAATTTGCACCACATATTACCTGAATCAAAGCAATTTCTAATTTTTGACTCATGTACACACCAAAATTGACTTTTTTCACTATTTTTACAATTTTTACCCTATAACTCCAAAACTATAAGTCATAGATAGTGTAAACTACTCCTTTTTGGAATCCTTGTAACGAGACAAAACACAATCGGAACATTTTATATTTTTAACCCTTTGTAACCTAGCACTCCAAGCTGGGGCCATGAAAGGGGGATGGCAAGTGCTTCCATCAATGTTTTTGATTACCAATGCAAAGAGTACTTGTGCATCAAAATTCACAGTTTTATCCGGATTTGCACAATCACATGAGATCAATGTGTACACAATCGGAACATTTTAAAATTTTGACCCCTGTATAACCTTGAAATCCAAGCTGGGGTCCATTAAGAAGGGTTGGCAAGTGCTTCCATCAATTTTATGGATTATCAATGCATAAAGTACTTGTGTGCAAAAATTAACAATTTTATCCGGAAGCGCACACTCTTTCACTACAGTCCCCTGCTATGGACATAATCGGTCCAGCCCTGAATCGGTCCTATTTTATACCGCGCACCCTCATACGAACCAACTTGTCCACTGCAGAGGGGTAGGACATGCCAACTTGAAGCCTGACTCAGAGATTTCCCGATGAGGGCGCACTCGTTTTTCAAACAAGTAGTGTTTTGCATATACTTAATGCTTGTCCATATACTAATCACTGTGTGAAATAACTAAGCTAAAATCGAAGTCTTTCGAAAAAATTCCGGATCCGGAAATTTTGTATACACGGTGCATATGGTACTGTTATACGGTGCATAAATGTTTACTGCATGAAAACTGAAAATGGGATTCATCTCTACCTTGGAATTATACATTTTAGGTAACTATCCTTTAGTTCGAGATGACTATTTTTAATTTTACAACACCAAAAAATTGTATTTCGAAATCTATCATCAGCCATTTAAACAGCAACAGGGAATTCCAAACGGCATCAACGTACGGCGTAAACCGCGAGCGCTAGTCTTTTTTTACGCGTATCGAACGTTATTGAAAACACGATTGACCTAAAGGTAGGCCCTGGACACGAATATTTTAAATCTAAATGACCATTATTGGAAATTACACTATTTGCTTAGTCCACTAACCCCGACGGATTTTGAAGTCAATAATTTATTCCAAAAATTATAAGGATATTACTAAGATTGTATTGAATAAGGTTTAAGAGAAGATTAGTAAATGTAACGAGAAGAGATGCCATAGTAAATGCACGTACAGTCCCCAAATACCGTTTGGAAATCCCCAATGCCAAATTCGGACCAGTTGTGCCGTACCCCTCCACTGATTACACAAAATTCAAATACCACTCGCACGCCGAGGACTGTTGGAATGTTAGGAATGGTCTACAGACCATCAGTTTCAACATCTCGGTGACTTCCCTGTCAATTCACGTGGCTCTTCCCAAACGTGTTATCAAATACTGGCGTGGACGTCAATCACACTGCACCGCAAATCACGGACCACGTGTGGGGTTGCGGTTTTGGGGTGTCAAGAGGTCATCGTGCCTGAGTTGCATTGTGTACGCACTGGTATACGTTGTTCATATCCGGGTCCGGTTTAATTCAACTAGGAGTTTTTTGTTAGTTTTTTTATGTTTTGGAAAGTGAAGGTGAGTGAAATTAAAGCAAATTAGCACATTTTTTGAAGGGCGCCCCAATTTTTCAAAAATGTGGCGATTTTTTACCACGGTTGCAGTGGTAACTGGCTAGTAAACTATACCTGTGATGGTTTTGCTCGAAAATGTCTACTGTGTCACAAACGAAGGAATTTTGTACTAGAATAAATGATTATCGGGGATCCCCGAAATAATTGTCAACGGCTGCTAGGAAAAGGCCTTCCAATGTGAAATAGCCGGGAAAATAGCACGACATGTAAGGTCTACGCATATCCATTAGTTGTTTCAATAGTTCAGGCAAGTAAGTTAGAGGTTATTGTCTCGAGCTGCCACTATTTCATCATGACGGAATAAACGTAGCATTTTCCACTATGCCGTCAAGGCCCCAATCGGGGATCCCAGTTCTAATTACAAAATCGATTATTTTGTGTAAATACGCATTTTTTAGCATTCTCGTTCGCAGTTCTAGTTTCCTAGACAATACCAACGTAACTGTGCAAAAAATATCAAATTTTGAAACATTGGGGGCGCTTCTTCAAAAAATGTGCCAATATTATTGCTTTAAGTGAAACCAAATAGCAAAACGTTTTGTGTGTGCTGCAGTAGGCAGAAGTTTTATATAATTTTCAGTGGGAGACGGATTTTTTTTGTTTTTGGACTTTCTGTCAAATTAGGAGGGG
>JAMKCH010023953.1:0-19876 GCA_023653785.1 Ophioderma brevispina
GTCAAGACGGAAGAGATTAGTAGACTATTACTTGAAACATCTTCACAAACATCATACTCATAGGTACTTTATTTATTGAAATGCGAAAGCACTTCTTTCAAACGCCAGTAGAGAAAGTGAAAAAAATGCGTGAAAACCTAAAACGGAAGCGTGCTTGCATTGTCAACTCAAAGAGCTGTCAATCACAGGCGTAGGGCTTTGTACAGCATGCCAATGGCGAAGATTTTTTCCACACATTTCTTTTTATTCCCGCGCGAATTTGCACCAAATTACTTCGGGGAAAAATTGTTATTCGTTCATATGTAAAGGAAGTCTATATTAACTTGATATTATTGCAAAAAATGATATAAAATTGTACTGAAAAAGGACTGCCAAAAACTTAAATCCATAGCTTTGGTCAACACGGTAAATTTGAAACTATCAAATATGGCTGGGAAGCTGATCATCTGAACTTCTCTAAAATCCAATCGGCGAAGCGATCCCGCCCAATCACAGCGAACGGATTCCACTTTTCATCATAATAAATATTAGTTAGGATATTACGGAGGACCTCCGAAAGTGGTGCCGAGTGCCAAGGCTATCTATTTAGCGTGTATTTCAACGGGACACGCACAGTGCAGCAGCAAAGAGGACAATTTCCTGAAATCACCCATCGATGGAATGTGCCCTTAAAGAAAAAAATTGGACCACGTTTCTCTATACCGGTTACGGAAATGGGATAGAAGAATCGTGCAATGCTATATTTGAAGGATTGCTGAATCTGTCGCAGCAGTATTTTGCTACATGCTTTGTCCGGGGAAAACTCAACTATAATTCCAAGAGTGGTGAGACCCATGCACAAGTCTGTGTGCAGCCGCAGCAGCTGCGGTCACCGATTTACGTAACGGGGGATTGAACTGCCTACTGATATTGGGGAAAGAAATTGAGGTGACATTTTGTTCATTTTCAAGAAAAATGTGGCAACTTTTTTAGATGAACAAGACGGTATGGAGGGGGTGGGTTAATAATTTTTACTCAATTGACATGCATCGGGTCTTCACCCCCCCCCCCCCATAGGGAATACGAAAAAACAGCATAGATAGGCATTGCCCTGTGTCTTAATATAGTTACCTCAACGGTCCACTCATTCATACCTATCCTGCACACATATTAGGCATGGTACATAGTACAATTTGGGCCTTTTAATTAAAATATTCGTGCTCCAGACCTTGGGATTAGTTTTTCCCTTCACTAAAATTTAAAACAATATTATTTTACACAGGAAAAGCTTTGTCCCTCATGAAAGGGGTGCACATTATTTAGAAAAATGAATAAAATGTCAACTCAATTTATTCTAGAATATCAGTGACCAATGGTAGACATAACTAACCTGCTCAAGCAACCATGGGGCTATGATACTCAATATCGGCCCGGGAAACCACTTCACATATTTTAATCTGGTCCATGTTATTGTGCATGCAGTGAACAGATTTCGAATGATATTTCCTTGCTGCATTGGCGGAGTTCTACCTCGTTCGCGATAAAAGAAATCTTGAGATTCTCTCCTGCTTCCTAACTTTGACCATATGATAATAATTTTTTTTGAAAAGAAAATGTGAAGGGACAAAATGCATGAAAGAAAAGCCCATGTAAAGGGCTGACCTAATATGTGCATAAACCTATATCCGCAAGGTATTGTCTTAAAACCATGAAAAAACCCTATTTTATTCAACTTACCAGAAAGCCAATGGTATTCAGCGACCTACATTTTAAAAATCATGAGCGAGGTGAGTATGGTGCCCTTTAGTTATGAACAGATAATCGAGCTCACTACGGGGAAGTCATAACACCTGGTATAGCTTGCAAATCTATTCAACAGTGTGGGCAGTAAACAATGGACCTGCATACCCTGTTGAGAAACGATCTGAAGGTTTTTAGGTGATTGTGAATATCATTAGATCTATTGTTCGTTTGAGTTTTCTTGTACATTTGGTCACTGACCATTCTGGAAGTAAATTGATTGACATTTTTATTAATTTTTTTCTAAATAATGTGCACCTTTTCATTTGCGGGTTACAGCTTTTCCTGGTTTAATAATATTTTAAAAATTTTAGTGAAGGAAGTAAGTGATCCCCAGCGCTGTTGCACGAAAAGATCGTTAATTCGCGAACGTATCATGGCCTATTGTACAATAGGCAAAATATCTAGAGTGACTGGATATTGGATCATCACCGTTTATACTTTTTGTCAACCAAAGTACCAAAGGTTGTTGGACCTCGACTAATCCTTTAAAATATGTAACGAGGGTTACCATTGTAATAATATTTTTTGGTGCTGGAATGGGCCAGGATGATGATCACAAAGTAACAGATGTACGGTCTCCCGTATATATTTGCCATTGTCCAAAGATATCACTTTTTTCCAACCTTCGGTCATTTATAAACTGAACAGGGTATACTGTCCTGTAAGTAAGTATAGGCTGCCCTGTGTCAAACCCTATTACAACCGACCAATTCTGATTACTTTTTGAATTAATGAAACAGCTATTTTGAATGTTCAATTTAAAAATGAGCCGGGAATTAGTCGAATCATTTGCGTATTGTTAGTTGCAATGAACAAAAAGGCTTTGAATCGTGACATGTGAAATCGTCAAGTGAATGATCACAAAGCTATAAAAGCTTTTACAATCATGGTGGGCTAGTTACGTCCTTGCAGAGGCCACATTTTTTTTTATTTACTTTCTTTCATGAGGATCAGGGCAGTGAGGTTGATTAGAGTAAATGTAATCAGGGCCAGTCTGGTTGTAACATGGAATATTAATGGCAGCGTACAATGGATAGGGTCAACGTAATTATTTTGTGTGGTGTCCTTTTTGAGTCCAATAATTCTATCGAATATTTTTCCTTGGTACGTCAGCCATCCTCTCCATGCTAATGGAACGGGCATTGGTCACATGTTGGAAGACGGTCTTCGGCAAACACTATAAGTCCCGGTAGCAGCTAAATATAGCATAGGGCTGGTTTTTGTGAATTCAAAGCTTCTGGTCACGACGCAGATTGTGATACGGTTGGTCAATACGGTTGGGATTGTTTCTTGACACCTGTTTAAATATTGTATATTCGTCTTTTAATAGTATGTTTCACTTTAGGAATGGTTTTAATAAAACGTTCCTCCTAATTGATTTTCACAAAAAAATCGTAAGGTATTTCTGTAAAGAATGTTTGAAAATATTTTTTCGGCAATAGAATGTATGTGAAGAGTATATTCTCCAAAGAGTATGTCTGTAAAAATGTTTTTGTAAAAGGATTTGTTCCTAAAAAAATATTTTCTGCCCAAATGTTTTTGCCTGTTAATAATGGTTCTGCAAAGATTATCTGTAAGAGTTTCTGTAAGATTTTGCAAGATTTTTCTGCAAAAAATTGTTATGCAAGATTATATCTGTAGAAGTTTTCATATTAAGAATATTTTGCAAAGATTGTTTCTGTAAAGAGTATTGTGACTAGTCCTGTGGAAATGAGTTTTGTAAAGATTGTTTTCCTAAAACAATATTTCCTTTTCTATTTCTCAATGTTTTTGGCCTGTAAATAATGTTTCTGCAAAGATTATTTTTCTTTTGGTTTTTTTAAAAAGGATGTTTTCTGTTAAGATTTTTTTTTGCAAAGATTGTTTCTGCACAAATTTTTTTTGATGCAAAGTTATCATCTGTACGAAGTTGTCTATTAAGAATATTTTGGCAAAGAGTGTTTTTCTGTCAAAGAGTATGTTATAGTCCTGTGGAAGATGGTTTGTAAAGAATTTGTTCCTCAAAAAAAATCTGTTTCCTGCAAATTTGTTTCTGCAAACATTTCCTGTAACACGTTTTTTCTGGTAACATTTTTTGTCTTTGCAAAGATTGTTTCTGTTTAGGTTGCTATATACTACCGTCCGTTGAGGAAAATCTGCCGATCACGCAAAAAGTGAGGCGGGTAGTGTTATTTTTCTTTTTGATCATAGGAGAATTTCACCACCTAACCATGTTAGGGATCCGCTCCGTGATTTTTTTCTTCAAAAAGTGCATTAAAACTCAGTTACGGGACGTGAGGGATATATAATTGTGCAAAAAAACAATGAGTAGTTGGCTAGGATTAGGTATGATCATAAAAGGTGACCAGCGCCCAGAACTGGGGTTATATGTGTCCGATTTCTGCTAGTTGTCATACCTTGTATATCTCTTTACTTCTTTAATCGATTCAAAAGCCCACCTTGGGTTAGGGGAAATATGCTCTAGATTCTGAAAACAAAAATACCAGCTACCTCACTTTTTGCTGGGTGGCCTGATTGTCAGATTTCCTCCAGGGACGTTAGGGAAATAATTGCAGGCTCATCGGGTGCCTATTTACATTTTTTCTCAGCTTTACCGCTTGCACTATACTGCAACAATTTCCAAAAAGAGAATGCAAAAAAACTTCGACAAAAGTACTGCAAGTTAAAACTTGCACGATTCCTCTGGCGGTGGGCAAACTGGCAGGGAGCAAATTATGCATATTAATTAGCTCATTAACATAATTTGCATATTGTATACCCAAAATGTAATCATGTCGAGAACTCTTCAACCTACTTCCTTCCAACAAGTTAAAACATTTTATATCTTATGGACTCCAGATATTGGCCCATTTAATTAGCTCATTTGCATACCTAGCCCACCTCTATCATGCACTTACAATTCGCCTAGAATTGATTGTGGCTTTAATGCAACAACACATAGTATTATGATGTATTGGCGGAGGCAGGCCAGTGTTTGTAGGGGGGGGGGGTTGCTGCTCATTTTTTTTCAAAAATTTTAAAAGAAATCATTGATTGTGGCTTTAATGCAACAACACATAGTATTATGATGTATTGGCGGAGGCAGGCCAGTGGCTGTACGAGAGGGGTATGCTGCTCGTTTTTTTTCAATAGAATAACTGATTTTTATTTGAGGTTCTTTGAGTGAGTTCATATATAATTAACTTTTGATATCTTGAAACACACGAAGTGCGTAATAAAAAGTAATCACCATGTAGTACAACAGAAGACAACAATAGTAAAAACAATATGTGATTTTTATTTGGTAAAAAATAACATGTTTTTTTTTTTAATTTTTTAGTTTTTTAAATATTTGTGTACAAAATGTAGTACGTATTTCTTAAGGTTATAATTGTTTACGAAAGTTGTATTTTTTACACAATAATATTTAAAAATTGATACAATATAAGCATACAATTATAACTGTAAGATTTTCAATTGATGTGTTACAGGTTATTGAAAAATACGCGGTATGTGGCTTTACGAATGTTTAATGTAAGATTACAGGTTTATTGTGTAAATCGGAATGGCCGACCCCGTTGGCGTGCAGGCAAAGCTGAAGCGGCCTCCACATTTTCCACCGGTGAGCGGGGAGAAGTACATTGAGAAAACTTTGAATACAGTCAATCAGTGCATGATTAACTTCTTTGGGTTATGGGCATTTATACTGACCAAGTTTACCTGACCAGATTTCGGAAAACACCTGAATTCAACAAACCATTCAACAAGCTATACAGTTCATTCCGCCAAGGTTGTTGAATTCATATAGGCGATGGGATCAAAGACAGAGATCTTGAATGAGGACTTTGAAGACGCATCTCGGCGAAATAACGGATTTCTTGCAACAGATTATTATTACAATATTATACCGTTAAATACCTGGGGTAAGTCAATTCCAAAAGTTGCACATTGTTTGAAAATGAATTAAAATGTCATCACAATTGAGAGAGCGACTCAGTTCACAAATATATTAGGTTGTCCTTATTGTAATCGTCCCATCATTCAGTTTTAAGTTGTGATTAAATTATCCGTTCTCAACGAAGTTTCCAAATCAAACTGACGTTTGAATTCTCTGAAAGCATATAATTCTCACGACCTCTAATATGCCATTCGGATTCCGAGCATACTTCGATTCAAAACATTATCTTCTCACGATTGGCAGCTGACCTGATCTGACCAGAGATGGCTCTATACGTATTTTGTACGCAATTAGGCGTGGGTGGCAGCTATATTTAAAATGTAGCTATCAGAGTTAAAATAGCCGTTGGATCAAATCTATACAAATATATGCACTTGTTTCCCCTTGGTTAAAAAAAAAATTAACCTATCACGACACTTGTGTTTAACGTCGATCCCCGGTTATCTCGCGTTGACCCCCCTCAATAAATCATGGCGTATTTTAAGTAGTATTTGTCGTCACCTGAGTTTAGCAGTCTAGGAAAAAAAGCGGCGAAGTACGTACATCGTCATAATTTCCCCACAATGCAATTAACGTTTTAAAGAAATACACTAGGTTTTATCATTTCACCCGGGACAGTTATTTTTTACAGTTCTGAAGCCGCAATCTTCAATATATAGGATTCTAAGGCTTAGCGAAGGTCGTGGGTTAGAATCCCTCTAGCAGCAAAAGGTCCTTTGTGATTAAATATGCAACGTCTGCCCCGACTGTTCTAATTTCTTTCGCCTATATGTTTACTTATAAGCGAAGTAGGTTACATTCTGGGTTTGCATCAATTTTCTATAGTCTGTGTATTATGATGTGTTAGTTTAAAGGATAATCGTATTAATACGGGGAGTATCCTGATTCTTCTGTGATTACATATGCCAGCCCCGCCAGTTCCTTAATTTTCTCACGATATAGTATTATCATATATAGATATATATACTATATAATATATAAGAATATATATATATATATATATATTATATATATATTATATATTATATATATATATATATAGTTTGAGTGTGAGCACTCTGGTATTCATAAACACTGTGGCGGCGTGATGGATGGGTCAGTGGCTTACGGGTCATTGATTTCATCTTTTCATTTGTGGATTGTATTCAGCTCTGTGATGCACTGATGAGAACACAAGTTCGAAACGGTTAATGTCTGCAGATTGAGTGTATTATATATATTATATATATATATAATATAATATAGATTATATAGATATTATATATCTATATATATATATATATTATATATATATAATATATATAGTCGTGGGTTCTGCATAGTGGCGAATCAGCATAAATGCTTAGCCTAGTTCTGAGGGGGGAGGGAAAGAAAAAAACGGCGTTTGAGTTAATTATGGAATGCGTGTATTGAATGAATAAAGGAAATGGCTATTTAAGTGGTGTATGTAAGGATGATGTTTACAACTGACGACAATATTAAAATACCAAGAAACAACTGTTTTCTTATTCAAAATGGCCACTGCATGTATTTGACAGTTTGTCAAAACACCAAATGTTTGATCGCTGTGTTAGTCGAATACGTATTCGACGCATTGAAAAACCCGTTGATTTCGAATGTGGTATGGTGATGAATTACTATAGCTACGGGTTTTTACTATTTAAAAGATGATGCCGATGATGCAACTTGATGATAGAAATAACGATGGCGAGCTTGGACGACGACCAATGACTACTGATCGATATGATGATGATGATGGTGGTGATGATGATGATGATGATGATGATGAAGGACGATGATGGCGATGAGATGTCTAATAGATGATGAAGAAGAGACGACGATTGTACGATGTATATTGCAATGTTGTTTATGCTACAACCCATTGCAAATTTGTATACAAAGACTTACTAAGCGGGACTGTAATGGGAAACATTCACTGTTGATTATCTGTTTTCGTTGTAAAATATGGCGCAGACTGACCACGATGACCAACGAATTCAGAAAATTACACCTCTTACAAATTTGGTTCGCCAATATGTTTCAACTCATTTTTGCAGAAAAAAAACACCAATTCAGGGCGTGTAATACGCCAGAAGGAACACAAACATTGTAGTGCATATTATATAAAAATTAATAAATAGTAGCATGTTGACAACATCACAATAGATATTGGTAATTTGGGTGCAAAAATTGAGCTCAGAAAATATTTAAAATGTAATGAAATGTTTAAACGCAAAGGTTTGTTGAGGATATAAGTGGTCTAACAACTTTATAACAACCAAATTTCACCCCCGTTTCTTAAAGTTAAAAAAACTAAAAACGAATTAACAGTTAAATGGTAATATACTAATAAAACTAACATAATATAAACAAATTTAGAGGGCAATAACGCTTAGACAAACAATTCACAAAGAAAATATCAATTTATCCTGAAAGGTGAGGTTTTTTAAATTTATATATATATATAAGATATATATAATAATAATATATATATATAATATCGATTATATATATATATATAATATAATATTAGATTATATATATATCGATATAAGTATATATATATATTATTAGTAAGTTATTTAGTTTGCAGAAATACACAGTTAACATCAAAGAAAAATCAAACTTGCAAAATATGTTTACAAGTCCTACTTTTGTAACAGGTTTACTAAGGTGGGATGGTAACACCCCGAGAATGCATTATTATAAAGCCAATAGATGATTTCCACCGTTTTCTATCGCTTCAAACATAACCTAGTATGGCGTCACAGTGACGTCAAAGATTCACAAGACGGCAAAGGGCATTTCACAGACACGCCATCAGAGTATCACATGCAAAAAATGAAATTGCTAAAAAGAGGTAGGACTATTGGATTTTCATGCGGGTTTTGGCCCCAAATGATAGGAAAATGACTAGTTTTTTAATCCACCAATAATTTAGCGCCATACAGTGCACGATGTATTTTAAAACAAATGACACTAAAATAAACGGTAATACAAGTATTATGTAAAGGAGAAGAATGTGTCCGAGGTCGGAAAAACTAAATAAGGGCGCTCCATTTCATTTTTTCCCGCCTGGGAGGAGGATACATTTGAGCCATAGATGAAGCTACAAAACCTTCTTTATTTCTATTTCTACTGAATAAAACAACTTGATTTTATTTTGTTGTTGTATAGGTTTTAAGTTAAATGCCTTTATTATGTGTACTTTTTATTGCTGATAATGAAAAATAAATGATAAAAAATGCATTAGCGGCCAATTATGACGAATAATGAGTAGTAAACTGCAATGGGTATTAGAGGTAATAGAACCACTCACCACCAATCGACTTTGACGTGTACGCTAACCCCGGTGACGGTTTTCTACCTTCGCATTTGTTTCAGCCAGGATGTGAAATAATATATGGAAGACTTAACGAAAAATTTCAAACCGTTTTTACAGCACGGAAAGTTTACCTGGGTGGTAAGTACCTAACCCTTTGGTAATACGAGGGTTAATGTCACTATGACCCCTAAAAATGATAAATTAGGTGTATTTGTACAAATGTTTAAAACGACAAACTTGGGAGAATCTTTTTACGGACACACTGACCGTAGGTTTCATAAGTACAAGTAACACAATTAATAACAAAAATTAAAATGTGAAATTAACACGACCAATCCCCATGAAGTATAGAAGGTAATATCACCGATTGCTTAAATCTTGATAGGTTTATATCGATTTGATCACCTGAAGTAGCAATTCAGTGTTGTCCCAGCGAATACGTATTTCGTTCAAAACCATCAGTAATACTGACATGATATATCGTACTATTCCGGCGTTACTTTGTCATGGAATTTGATGGTGCCCATTTTTTTTCAGAAAACCTAGTTTGAGGCTCGCCATTTGCAGTTCAGACACCTCAGTGGCGAGGTCGGGGGACTTTGAACAGGAACCACATTGAACAGAGGGTCGGTTGCTCATTGCATGTACAAGATAAGAAAGTCCCCAAAAGTATAATGTCACGGTGGGCTTTGCTGAAGTAGAGTTTCTGCTGAAAAGAGGTTTAATGTACATGTTAAAAAATCCATTACCGATGATGCAAATTTAATAATACTATTTTGTGTTGAAAGCAACCATATCTTTTATTAAAAGTTCAAAATTTAAAAACGAACGAGTCACAAAATTGATGGTGGACTCCTCGTAGTCGATTGTCTGTCGTTGAATTGAAAAACACAAGGCTAAGTTTGATATCACGCAATGCTATTATAATTCATAATCAACTAAAAAAAAAGTTAAAAAAGATGTAGGCCACTCCATTTATTCACCTTTCGGATAGATGTTGACTGGCTTCCAGTTAATTTCCGTTATTTCCCAATGAACTAAGCTTCCATCCATAAATCCTCCTCGTTTTGTTCGAGAGAGGTAGATCCAACTGCACTTTTGAATGAATCGTGATATCTTTGGTAAATGACATGAATCAAAAATGATGTTAATTGGTGCTCACATAGCAAAAATAAGTCGAATGTTGAGATGTCACCAAAATTTTATATGTTTTAATGGCAATATCAATATCATCGCTCTAAATCAGTATCCAACATTGGCCTTTTTAATCGAGCAGATGTGTCTACCCCTGCACTGGCACAGGACAGAAAAACTGGTATTTAGCACAACTGCGGACAAGTCTGTTTTGCTGACTTATTGTTCAGTGGACATATATTGAGGAGCACTCAACAAAATGAGCATTTTTTTTCAGGCAAGATGCTCCAATACCCATCCTTATGGATAAATAGAGATCAAATTAAAAAAAGTGGAAAAACATCACTTTCTTTGGGGGAAGCTTTTATTGGTCACACTGCTATAGTAACGGGGAAATATCTGATTTCTACAACTGTTTATTGTTAACCTTGATGAAAAATCCCTATTAGGTAGCGGTCCAGGCAAGTTCTCTTAGCATCATTGTAAACACACCTACTCATCAAAAATAGCACTAGGTGAATACCATTTTGTTCTTGCATTGATTTGTAAACAATAGAAGTTTCCCCAGTTAACAAGTCTTTCAAAACGTTACACATGCAATATAAAATGAATATTGTTAAGTCAGAAAACGGGGTATAGTAACAAGAACAAGAGAGGGGGGAGGAGATGAAACCAATAGCGCATTTCATGAGGGCATTGTGGGGTCAGGGGATAACGTGCTAGACCACGCGCCAAAGGTTGTGAGTTGCGAAACCCCCCTCGGGACCCCACTTACCCCACGCCCGCACCACCCCCCCCACACCCACCACACACATCCACAAAAAACCCCAACCCCCCCCCCCCCACCCCCAACCACCCCCCACCCCCCACCGCCACCCCCCCACCCCCCCCCCCCCCACACACCCATGATGTGGCCATGTGTTGCACACCTTGAGTAAGAGCTTTAACTCAATTCTTACTTTCTCTATCTTCTCTACTTAGGTGTATAAATGGGTCGCGGTATCAAAATTTACAGCGGCATTATTCAATGTTGGGAAGGTAAACAGACTCGCTGTTGGGGAGGAGTGGTTGATTCCCTACAACAAACGACTGATACGATGGAGCGAGTCTGGCCCCAAACGCTTCCGAAAGAGCGAGGGGCCTCTGTTCCAGCAGATACACAGGTCCGTCCCCTTACCTTTCCCCGTAATAAACACCCAGTGAAACTGGAATATACAGAACCTATAACTTACAGGTACTATTCTTCAAATTCACTTCCTAGACTCTCGTTGCTGAGCTACGCGTAAACTTCAGGCAATTGCACGAGGAGCACGTTTAATTGTGAACGAAACTGGATAATAAACACAAGTTGTATCAAGATCGAAAAATTTTGTGGGATTTGTATACAATCGGTTCGTAGCTCATTAGAAATACAATTTCTGTTGATTCGTTGGCATCTTCTATACATCTTGAACTGATGGTTTTCGATGAGCTAAACAACTCTTCCAAACTACTAAAAATGACGGATCCAATTTCATAAACAATTGACCCAAAAGCCATTGACGTTGTCTGAAGAATCCTTGCGAAACTTCCACATACCGTACAGATCATTGAAGACCTATTCTATATTTCAATGTATGAACAGACGAACACATGTAAAATGGGTGCATATGACAAATGGATGGAGGTAATAGTTTCACCTTGATGAATGCGGATGGGGAGTAAAAGAGCAGTAGTGGTTTTACCTTAGCGGCAAGGATCTTAGCTATGACCTTGTAGACAAATTTAACATTTTTCCCCTTACATCGACATAATTAATCTCTACAATTTCATCTCCTGGGTGCAGCTTGGTGTTCAATGCTGGTCCAGTTGAATCCCAGTGTGAAATCCTATGTCAGAGATATTCAGAGTTGAACATAGACCGTATTCATAGCCAGCCATGTTGTGGCAAGATAGCCGCATTCCAGTACACAATACATTCACCTGTCAAGGATCCCTGTGCAATCGCTACTCATTGATCGATTGACAGCTTAAAGGCTTATAAACCACAAACCTGGGGGGTTGCCGTAAGGATCAAAAATTCTTGGATGGACTACTTTCTTGCATGGCATCTGGAAAAAAAAGTGCTTTTTAAAAATGTCTGGAAAATGCACTAGTTATATTAAGAAAGTGATGAATATCATGATGGACAGTTAGAATGGTATGTTTTTCTCAACTAAGCGGCATTTGCGGCAGTGAATTTGATTGAATAAATTTACTCAGCGGTCAATCATTTCCATCGATGGCCATTCTAGCTTTGGCGACTATAGGAATCTTGGGGTTGCCGGTCTGACATCGGGCAAGTTTGGTGATTCATAACTAAAAAATTTGCCGGTCATCATATGTTCAAACATTGGGGTTATTTGGTGATTTCAGCTTGTAATTTGGGGTGATTGTGTTGTAGTTTCTCTGTGAGAGTTGTAAAGTGAAAGAAACATGCTCAAGTTGCCATTTTCCATAGACTACTGTGTATAAGTGAGGTGGTGGGGTTGTTGTAACCTTAATGTATTGTAGTCCTGGAATCATGCATCTTGTCCACCAACTGTCTGGTGGCTGACGTCAATAATGGTCGGTTATATTATATATTATTATAATTATTATAAAGCGTGCTGCCTGCTGATTCGCAACCAATTACCAAGTGAATGTAATCGGTTCCTCCAGAAGGATTAGTGCAGTTATGAAATTTCACGAATCAAGCATGATACAGAAGGAATATCCTACAGGATTACCTGTTAATTTTATACGGATAACTATGGTTACTTTGATTGTGACAGATCTTTCGTCCTCACAAAATTTTGACCAATTTGGTACCCTGAAATATGGCAAAACGATACTTATATCCAGCCTAAGTAACTATCGCTGCACAAATGCATGCATTTTGAATTGTTAACCTGGGTTGGGGATTTAATATTATTTAAGCGGTCAAGATAGTTCAATCAGGTAAGCGCTCGACTCCAGGTGTATGCTCATCCATGCGTATAGGCGTGCGTTCGAGCCCGTGAGATTAGCTGTCTTGTAATTTCCCGGAAAGAAATTAACCGCTTGGTTGTCTCGATTTCCCAGGCGATATTTGGGAAGCTGGTCCGGCTGCGATGGTATCCGAGTATGTTTGCTGATAAGGGAAAGCGATGATCCCGATCTGCTGCTGCATCACTTGAAATGATGATAAATGGTTTATGGTTATGGTTGGGCCACAAGTGATCAGAGACCATTTGTGAAAGCGCTTAGAGGCCAATAGCATAAGGCGTATATAAATCTATGCTATTACAGGGCGTCAACATTTTAAAAATGAATCTTCTAATAATGTTAAAAAAGCTCGCCATATGAATTCGCCCCCCCCCTCGGATCATAGGGTTTGCAGAAGGGTATAGTCTGACTTTTTTTCAACAGATAGAATTAAAAAATTGCAAAATAGTGAAAAGGTCAATTTGAGTGTTCAGAGGTCACAAATTATGGCCGCTCTGGTTTGATAAGAAATGACAGATATCAGTACCTTAGCTAAAATGATTAACGTTAAGTGTATAAGGCCAGCACTCCCGTTTCTGTATAAGGGGGGGGGGGGGTTACCCGGCTGGAATATTTGTACCAAACCTCTGGTCATTGATGGGGAAATCAACTCGACCACATAACATGAAAAAATGAAAATCAGTTGTACCGATGCCAAAATAGCTGTCCAAAAACCAATTTTTGCAAGGCACACCCAATTCCTTCGCCATACTTTCCCGAAGGACTTTTTCTATAAAATTTGGCTAATAAATACATTTACATTGCTGAAATAAAAAATTAACAAAGTTACTCCAGTACGAATTAAGGGCAAAACCAAATTTTGAATAGGCCACCAAATGCTTAATTATACTATAGCATAAATAAAGCTGGTATTGGAATTTTTCCCCACAAAAAACATGCGCAACTGACATTTAGGCAATTTTACCGTTTAAAATGGCGTACGAAAAACAAAATGTTAGGTCCACATGGACCCCCCTACACTATTAAGTGTTAAATAAGGAACATTTTGCATTATATTTCTATGTATATTTTTTATTCATATTCAGTGATGGTAAAAGTGCGTCACATGACTACAAATAGTTTAATCTATTGCGAGAAATGAGATGCGAAAGAGAAGATCAAGGAAAATAGAAGCTATTTTCCCTAGGGACATAGGCGACTATTTCCTCTAGCATCGATACCCGTTTTATCAGTTCCTTTATCGGTTCTTTCGCTTTGTGGTCAATACGACTAGCCACGACTGTTGACGTTATGCATGAAAGTGCACAAACTCTTACTTGTATTTCTCCACGTATGTGTACGTGTATTAGTTATGGCTTAAAACGGAAAATTTCAAGCATTGTTGAGGATTATTTCGTCGACAACAATTGGCTGCGCCCAGTTGCAATCACACCGGTGGGAAACCTATGCACGGATGATAGTGAGAATACAACAAAAATAATTACGTAGTTCGAGGAGTTGTTAAATAACACCGGTGATTCCCGCGGTGATTTTTCTCTTAATGCCATGGTGATGGACACGTTGAGATGATCTCAACGCGCATAATGCATGGACTGTGCACGGAAACAAAGGTGAGCTATAAGCCTACATGCTATACAATGCTATACCATGCAGTAAATTCCGGGAGTAAATTCGGTACAGACTTCAGCGTCATTATTTACCGAAAAAGGTGTTGATATCGTAAGGTGGCGCTTCTCTCCTAAACGGCAGTCAATGCTCAAGCTCTTGCCTAGCCTAGTGCCCTAGCCTAGGCTAGCCTAGCCTCAGAGTACAGTACAAAGGCAAGGGCCTATTTTTAAGTTAAGTAGCATCAGCCTCAGGCTCAGTTTCACTTTTAACCAATCAATGAACAAAAATATATTCATGAAGGAATAAAACCAAATATTTAATTGATCTATTCGGGAGCTTTGTGGAATCTATTGGTCCCCTCGGTGAAATGGAGGCGTGGGGTACTATTTTCCTCGACCTTCGGTCTCGGGAAAATAGTACCACACGCCCTCCAGTTCACCTAGGGGGCCAATAGATTCCACAGATCCTAACGATCATTAAATATTTGTATACTATCTGTAATGCTTAACCAGGCGTTATGCGGCAAATATAGCATATATAGAATGCAATGGACGTGGAACTTGTTTGCCTCTGCTTTGTTAAACAAATATTTAAGGTTGTCCAAAATATTCCTTATTTTAATCCTATACCACAATAATTGGCCCATGTACAACACAATTACACGTTTTTAGCTTCGGCCCATATGTGATTCATGAGATGGATGGATGCCTGGATGGATGGATGGATGGATGCCTATCTGAATTGGTCAACAAAATTCATTAATCCACTCTACAGACTAAAGTGATTACTCAATAACCTCTACGTGGCACGGTGAAGATGATGGCGGGGTATGTTCTGTCAATTGGACAGAGTCTAAATAGTAATGAGCTCTTGTAGATTTTGAAAATTCATTAACCACTTACAGACTAAACCGATTAGTCAATGATCTTTTAATATTTGTACGGTGATAGAACATGACAAGATCACGTGGCATAATTCTTGGATAGGATTAATGAATATTAATTGAGCTTATTTCAATAAAAATTCGTAGTCCACTCTTTACACATACTGAACCGATTAGTATATATATGAGCTTCTAAGTGGGACACAGTTGTAGAACCGATGAGATTATGTGCTGTATAATTTTTGGACAAGATTAATGACTATTATTGAGCTATGTGGCATATAAAATGTGATTAAAAATTATTGTGGGACCATCTTAATTACGCAACGCGTTAATTCTGTTGCTGATTTTACCCAGTAACTCCACCTTTAGCCACAGTTAAAAGTTGTTTTCAAGTTTAATGGAACATTTTCAAAAATTGCTCAAATATGAGGGGCGTTAATGCAACCCTAGCTTTGCCGGGTTCATTTTGCATAGAAGTTTACCGAAATAGCATAAAAGGTGGTTATACACTAACATACTGGACAATTGGCTACTTGTTCCACGGTGTGTCAAATAAGGCCTATACAATATTTTTAGCCTAATTAGACTCAACTGTAAAGATGGCTTTAGTGTAGACCGTTATCTTCTTCTGCATCTCTAAAGAATGGACGTTAGCACGTTTTAAAATATAAAAATAATTTTAAATTTCTTTCAATTTTGAAAAAAAAAATGAGTGAGGGATCCTAAGAAGCTTCTATAGATCGGTACCATGTTTTATTTTGATTAATAGTATAACAGGAATGCCGATAATTTGAGTCTCATTTTGCATGTACTTTTTAGAGGTTTGGCCTTCGAGAGTAATACCACTCACCTTAGGTAAACGTACATGTTCTTTTAGTATTTTAGAATGTCGTTATAAAAGCTTAAAGTAGAGTTTTGGCATTTTGGGCAAATGTCTGAAGCCATAGTCGTCTTCAAAATATTGCATTTAATGCAACGAGCCAACGTACTATTTGTAAATCCTTGACAGATTGTTTCAACATCAATATTTAGCTCCTTTGTGCTTGTACCGTAATGCACTTCTGGTACCATTAAAACTGTGACCTGAATTCTAAACTTTCAAACACTGTATTTTCTATAAACACTTCTATAGATCTCCATTCGGCGGTCATTATTTACGCCAGGGGGAATGGAGGATTTGAGGGGGGAACCCGAAAAAAGTTTTGTAAGAGAGGGGGGACGTGAAATTTTTCATCAACGAGAGAGAGGGGAACGTGAACTTTTAAATGGGGAAATCAGCATGATCAAGGGGAAGTGTGAAAGTTTTGAACGGAAGCGAGGGGGGAATGCGAAAATTTTTGCCGAAAAAAAGTTGAAATTCTCCATTTCCTCCTGGCATAAATAATGACCGCTCCCTAAGTACGTAGTAATCCTGTTTCTTAAATTGAAAAAAAAAAGTTGGCGTAAATTGAAACCAGTGTTTAAAAATTCTCAAGACAGGAAAATATCGAAAGGCATTTTGGGGAAAATGGATGCGACCGTAGCGATTGCGTGTTCAGTTTTCATGTCTGCGAGCATCGAAGTACCCGATTAAAATGTTCAATTTTCTCGCGGGGTTCCACGTTCAGACCCAATTACAAAAACAAAACAAAGTAACGGAACCTCTGATGCAAAACATCCATAGAACGCCGTTGTTTTCCGGAGATATTTTGAGATTTAGTTTCATTTACACGCATTCTCGGGGGGGGCGTAGTTTCTCTGTGACACAGACTACACCGTGGGAAATACCGTAAGATCACCACAAACAACTTCCTGTGGACACGCCCTCAGTGAAGACTACATCCTGTTGAGTCATATTATAGTTTTCCAGGTGATAATAACAATAGTTTTCAGCCACAGGACTTACTTTGTGATACACAGGGATTTTTCTGTTGTGACGGCTAATTAAAAATGTAAAATTTGCAATGTCATAATATGCAGGCATTTATAAAGCGCTCTTACACAATCGGTATCACAGCGCTGTACAATTACTATTATTACGCTGCCGTTAGGAAATCGTCGCAATCATTTCGCTTCATCTAGGAGGCTGCTCTAAGACATGCCTTACAAGCGCACATGCCTATCAGCACTTAGATTGTAATATCCCCCATGACAGCTCCCCATATTTCGCTTGGATCGACGAAGCAAGTGAGGTAAAGTGCCTTGCCCAAGTGCACAACAGATTGGCAGCAGCGGGGCTCGAGCCCACAACCTTTGGATCATGAGTCGGCAGTCATATCCACTGGACCACATGTGCCCTCCATGTCATGATGATTGCGTGTTTCTAGTGTTATGGTTTCTCAATTTTTGGACGATCAAGTGAATGAAATCTAATGAATGAAAATCCAACATTCTGTTTTTTGAGCGCCATTTTTTAACGGTAAATTATTTTTGTCAAGCATTTTATGTAATTGTCTAATATCAGTTGCGTGTATTGTGGTGGACAAAAAATAAAAAATCGGCAATGGCGTTATTATGCTAATTCGCATAAATAAGCATTTTGGTGACGCTATTCAAAACTTGTTTTGCCCCTCAAATCGTACTGGGGTAACTTTTTACTTTTTTTCAGCAATTAATTCGGCTAATTAAAAATGTAAAATTTGCAATGTCATGATGATTGCGTGTTTGTAGTGTTATGGTTTCTCAATTTTTGGACGATCAAGTGAATGAAATCTAATGAATGAAAATCCAACATTCTGTTTTTTGAGCGCCTTTTTTTACGGTAAATTATTTTTGTCAAGCATTTTATGTAATTGTCTAATATCAGTTGCGTGTATTGTGGTGGACAAAAAATCAAATAGGGAATGGCGTTATAATGCTAATTCGCATAAATAAGCATTTTGGTGACGCTATTCAAAACTTGTTTTGCCCCTCAAATCGTACTGGGGTAACTTTTTATTTTTTTTTCAGCAATGTAAATGTATTTATGTTCTCCTATCCAAATTATATGAAAAAAGCCCCTCGGAAAAGTGTTTTTTTTGACGGGAGAATTGCGTGCGGCTTCAAAAAACATTTGTTTGGATCGCCCATTTTGAATCGGTACAACCGATTTTCCTTTTTCCCCTGTTATGTGGTCGTGTTGATGCACCCCATCAATGACCAAAATTTTTGTAGGATGGTTTTCCGAGGAGGGGTTCCATGTGGCCCCCTGTACACTAACGGGAGTGTGCAAAACCCTACACTATGTGTTAATAGAGACAAATTATCCCATCTAAACAATGTTATTAACGTTATTTTTGCGCAAGAATCAAATCGTTATAAACTGGAAATAAAGAAGAAAACCGATTCAAAGTTGTGTCACAAGTGTCCGAAGGTAAGGAAAACGACCTTGTTACCAACAGGGATATTGAAACGTTTCCTATTTTATACAGTACAGAATGGTACATTTATACATATGTATGTATGTATGTATGTATGTGTGTATGTATGTGTGTATGTGTGTATGCGTGTATGTATGTATGTATGTATGTATGTGTGTATGTATGTATGCGTGTATGTATGTATATATGCATGCATGTGTGTATGTATGTATGCATGTATGTATGCGTGTATGTATGTATGTATGTATGTATGTATGTATGTATATGACACTTTGCGATGAACGTTAAGCGTGGAATGATTTTGTCCCTGATTCCAGTTTCAATTTTCAAAATGATTTCATTTCACGTTTGAAAAGCTGAGTTCAGATAGAATTAACAATACATACCAAATCGAGTTCTTTATCTCAGCAAAACGCAGCCTTTTCCCGTTCTGTATGTCTGTCTTAAAAAAATGAACCACAATCTGATTCGCTCGCTGCTGTCGTTCAAAGTATTTTCTGAATGTTGGTAATAAAGTTATGACGGAAATCTTGAGAATAATGCTGCTGCTGTAGTTCATATGGGATTTAAGTGATGAGAGAACGAGACAAGAGAGGTATTTGCTGGGATATGTTGTTCTTTAATTAGAGTTTAATGACTGAATATTTTTATCTTCGAGTGCATTGGCAAAAAAAATAAATAAATAAATGCACTCGCGCTCACTTTGACGACGAATAATGGCACAAGTCCCTTAGGGGCGCGTGCCTTTACTAGGCTGGACAAACTGACGTAAGTGCATCGATTTTGTTGTCAATACACGAGAAATTAAGAATATGCAGACATTAACCTAATTCATAGAAGTTATAACAATACACATTTCTACCAAAAATAATGTAAATACG
>JAMKCH010023954.1:0-29853 GCA_023653785.1 Ophioderma brevispina
TCATGTTATCTGTGTAGCAAGTCCGAATAAGTAAAAGTCTTTTTAAGCTTGCACAGGAATTTTAATGTTTCCTTATCAATGGTATCTTTTACGGAGAATACCCCATATCAGGATTTGGTCATTTTTTTGTCTCCATTGCTAAAAAAGGAATACAATTATATGCTTACCTCCTCCCTGTATGAATTAAATTGTTCACCTTCTCATTCTTAAATATAGATTATTACCCAATAATAACATGGGTTAAAATATCAAAATTAATGTTTTTATGAACGATTAGGAGCATTAACGTCCTGCCCCGCGTATGCATAGATATGTGTTTGCACATAAGCGTTACCCTTATGGTTGATTAAAGATACACTCAAAATGCATCGAAACCCCTGTAGCAGGCCTTAAGTGACAATACAAGGTATCTTATAGGTGAAGATATGCATGGATAAGAAACTTCTGGCAATAATGCTACGAAGGCAGCGCGCCATTTAACAGTTGATGCATAACCCGAATTTCTTGACACCATTTTCTCTTCTATATATGAATAAATATGCAACTCAAGCCCACTTCCATATTCATTCATTATAATTACTTTCACCTCACGAAGTTTAACCTGATACTAAGGTTTCTTTATAAACTGAGTGCTATTGTCGTCTGTTAAAGTGCCGCAACATGTTATTGTTACGTTGCCTATGCAATAAACCAGTTTCTGTGCTTTAATCTGTGCTATTATTATCATCAATAGATATTTTTTTATTTTCTTTTGTAATTTGCCCTGACCCTTGACGTCATGATCTGTATTTTCTTTATTAGTATTATATCGCTAAATCTAAGTTATATTAGGGCGAAAGTATCTTTTGATATTCACTCATTACGGCGTTAGGGCGAAATATTGCTTTCCCCTAACGTATCCCTTTGTATTGCGGTTTATTCCGTTTTGGATAACAAAGGATATGAATATTAATTATGCAAAGTTATGTAATCAAAACGGGTTGAAATATCGGCGCGAAACTGTACAGATGGGATTTTGGGGTGATGGTCATTCTATTAAGATGAAAACGTTATATACTTGAATCGGGTCATCCCCCTTTAATAATAACAATTTTACTGTAAATTCAGGGGCATCTTTTCTTGCTGACAAATACTCACGAAAACGTATGTTTATTTTTTGTTACTCAACAAAGTGTAGCCTTTATCAACCAACTCTTTTTGTTATGACTATAATCAAGTGCCCTAAAATTGTAACGAACTATTATTTTCCAATAATATTTCATAAATATGAAGCCTTGAACTAAAAAGTACATCATTTAATATGATACTGATCATATTGTCATTATTATTTTCTCATGCAATATATATTCATGAAAATGTTGCGTATAGTAATAGTAATTGCTTAGAGTTGTTTGAGCGCAAAATATCATATCGAGAACAAAATATCCATGGAATTTGGGTCAACATATAAAGTATCTTATCAGATAAAATGTTATTTTTATTACAAAGTAAAAGAATATGATCATTGTTTCAGATATAGTGGTGGCCTGCAGACATCTCAGGGGTTTTCCCTTTGGGGATTTCCTATGTGCCAAAATAATAAATAAATTATCTATGAATCGTTTGGGAATAGAACCTTGCGTCTAATAGTCTTAAACCAATAATATCAAGGGGAGAACCAGATCCCTTTTATGTGCGAGGCCTACATTTTAGCATATTCTTCAACATTTCATGAAATTCAAACACAATTTGTCAAATGTTTGCGGAACATTCTGATGTGTTTGGATGGATTGCAAGTAAATTGGAACAATTATTTTGCAATTTGAATTTGAATATTCTTTTAGAACATGCTACTGTGAGATTTTCCTGAAGTCAACATTAGATTCCGTCAGTAACATACACTTTTTGGAGCAACTGCCCAAAGTAATTGCACCTTGATCATCATTTCAAAAGATAATGACTAAGGGTTACACTTGTAATCACTGACTTATACCCACCAAACTGCATTTTTGGGAATTATTAGGCTCATCTTTTGCTCTTGTCAATACCGTCACATAAAGCAGCTGCAATCTTGGAAATAATGGTGAAAAACAACCTTTTTGACCGATTTTCGGAAAACTGTCCCTGTCTCCCTCACAGAATAGGGCATCGTCATCACAGTCTTGCAATTCCCTCCCCAACATTGGGTGTTGGGGGTTGGGGACGTGTAATTAAAGTGAATGTGGGCTTCCATTGATGATAACAGGAGCTTTATATTCTACTCTGACCCCGGTTGAGCAATTGTAGAAACATTTGTGGTGATGTTTCAAATATTTATTCCAAGATGTAGAGGACATTAAATAAGGGGACAATAATCCAACTAAGACATGTGCCCCAAGATAACAAATTTTACTCAGATATATTTATTATAATGAGTTTGTTTTTGGGTATTGATTTCTAAAATGTTTAGCTGATTGTGAACTTTTTAGATTTTCATGTAAGAATTTCCAAGAATTGAGTCCGGATGTTCTAATTGATTGATCTGAAATACTTTTTTGTTTTGGCGCAAATTATAATCATTGAATTTCTCGGATTATAATTATGAATGGCATTAACGCCGACTAAAATACCCATCAAAGGAGATTGGTAGTTGATTTGTACTGTACCTGTACATTAATAAGCCCAATTCCAAGTTGTAATTGTCAAAAATATAATAATGTTTATGATCAGAAAATAATGGTGCGGTATGGATTCTATAATGGGCATTTGATATTGTTCTACGAGCCCATTTTTGGAGTTGAAGAGTTTATTTTTAATTAAAGTTTTTGTGCGTTCCCATGTTAGAATAGCATAATTTAAAAAAGGTAAAACAGAGTACAAAATATAGGGAATGTAAAATACGACCTGGTAACAAAATGTTAAGCTTGTTAATTATACCAATTTCGTGATACTGTTTTTTGATCTACCATCAATATGTTGTTTCCACGTTAGTTTTCATCAATTAGAACCCTAAAAATTAAGTTGAGATACTTTTGTAAAGACCACATCGTTAGATGATATTAATTGGTTGTGCGGTGAAAAAATTATCACTGAAGATTTCAGCACCCAATATTTCTGTCATAATGCGGAGTTCCTAAAACCATATAATGTGTTTTTGAAGCCTTAACGGACAATTTATTAGCTCTAAATCAGTTGCTTACTTCAACCAATTCGTAATTAATTAAGTTGATTTTAGACTCAATATCTCTGTGTGAATACGTGATAGTCGATCATCTGCAAATAATATTAAATCTAGTACATGGAACAATGACTAATATGCATTACATTAGTAGAAATAATAAGGGGCCATTACGTATGGATCCTTGAGGAACACCAAAAAGTAAAATCATTTTTGAATTGGGACTGTTTGGAATTAAATCTTACAAACTGCTTTCTATTGCTTAATTTTGCAACCATGTATAACAATTCCCCGGAAAACCATAATGGTTAATTTATGGAGTAAAATTCGTGGTCCATAGGTGTCAAATCTTTTGACAGGTCTAGAGAATCCCATTTGTTTCGGCTTTGTTTTCTACTACCGCGTACTGATTATATCACTAATTTGATTAGGCCCTATAAGTTGACTTTTTTTCTGATCCAAATTTTTTTTTTGTTTTTTTTTTTCGTTCAAGTATTCAGATGTATTTATATCACTCAGCATCTATTGAAACCAATCTTTTCTAAATCTTAGAAAAGTCGTAGGAGTGAACTGGCGGTAATTTGAAAATAGTTCAGCATCATCTTTTTTATATTAGGCCACGACCTTGGCGCTACTTTTATGTCTTCAGGGACTATACCTGTGGATAATGAAAGGTTGAATATTGCAGTAAGTGGTTAGCAATTTCATAAGCAATTGTTTGATTATAACATTAACCAAAGCGCCGTCATTCCCGGGGCTCTTGTTTGGGCTGAAAGTGCTAATAATTTCTATTATGTATTCTGAACTATTGTTTTCATCATGAACATACTGCACTTCATAGGATTGGTTAGGGAATCTTGAATATTTTTTTCCCCAGAACTCGAATGTTTAGATGGAAGTTTTGGGCCTATATTCACAAAGAATTATTAAATTCATTTGCTTTCTTGTGAATTCGATACGGTTATTCCTGTATCAGTTATAAATTTGCTTTGTAAAGTGTTACTTTTCATATAAGCAGTATTTACAAAATATACAACAATTTTATTGTTAATGAATGAATGTGGGATGTTATACAATTTGCCACAAACACCCCCAACTTCGGCTACAAATAAACGCGTGGTGTTTTTGTTGTTTTGTGTTTGTTTTAGAAATGTTCAAAATGCGGGCTGTTTTTATATCTTTCTGATGGAAGGGACACATTTCTTATATTTTTTCAGAGTTAAAGATAAAACGTCTTTGGTATATTTTGCACTGTACGGGAAATTTGAAGGAGGGGGGGGGGGGGAGGTTTTCTTTTTTTATTCTCCTTTGGGGGTCGTGAAGCTATGAGCCAGAAAAATCTGACGTAAATTTATATAATGGTATATAATAAATGCATTTATGTGGCGCTCTACAAGAACACAAACTGAATTACATCAAATATTAACATACAAAATTCAACACGAAAACTACAGCGTAATATAGATTACTATTTATAAAAAAAATCCAATAATTAAATATATTAAGCATCAGGAAATAAGTATGGTTTCAGGAATGCTTAAAGACACTGGCGGAAGGCGCCTCTTGATATAAACAGGTGTAGACGTTTCAATAGAAAACCCATGGATGCAAATGAGGTATTCATTCAGTCAAGCGCTACTGCACAACGTCATACAGCGGGCTTACGGAACAATTGCAAGACCTCATTGCATCCCAGGAACTCGAGTATGAACGCCTACCTAAACGGGTGTAAGATCCCAATAAGTACAAAAGCCCAATACGTAACAATTTTGAGGAACAATGACATTGAATGATCTATCACCAAACTACGACATTGGTATGGGGTAAACACGTGATAAACATCAGAAGATGACCGTCGCCTTCGTATCTAGTGCCATTAGAATTAATGCCCCAACACCTGGTCTATTTGACAAAACTCAGCGTCCATCGGTAGGATTTCTTGAGTAAGTCCGACCCTGGATCATGTACCATTTAATTGACAGTAATTAAATTGCCATCCAAAGTTGATTCTTGCATATGGAGATCTCAGTGCGCCACATAGAAAAGCAATTTTCAAAGCCCATATGTCTTGCGAATCCTCGTCAGCGCGTACTCCATGAGTGTTTTGCGAAATACAGAAATTAAGCTGTTGTTCTGTGATATCGATGGTTTGCTTTAAAAATGGCTCAAATAATGTTATATCTTTACTAAACATTAGGATGTGCGAGTCTCCACGCCTCTCTGTCAAATGTGACATCCTCACTCCAAGCATTGCTATGTTTGTAAGATTGCTACCATAATTATTATCAATATTCTACAATTTTGTTGATATTTATGATCTCGAACCATACGTACATAGGCGCCGGATGGGGGAGGGGGGGGGAATGTCTAAAAGTCCCACCCTAAAACTCTGTAGAGAGCTCTAAACATCAAATATGCATATTATGATTTTTTGTTTGGTTACATATCAATTGTTTGGTAAAAACTCGCAGAACGACCATTTAAGTTTTATTTTTCGATCTCTCTTTGGTTGGTAAATAGTAAATCTATATATATATATCTATTTATATATAAATATATATATATATATAATATATCTATATATATTATATATATATATAATCTAAATATATATATATACATCCCTATATACTTGCCTTAGCCCATTGCAAGCATTTATAACAGTTTTAACACAAACGGAAATTAAATGGAATGAAAGTGGAAAACTGGCCTGAACTGTTTTACGTTTCGGGTGCTCAAACCTTCAAGACATGATAGGTTTGCTCTATCCATACATTGGTTCCAAATTTTAAAATTGGCATGATTGACGGGATTACCTTATTAGTTCGAATTAGAAAATGCAATAATTCAATATGGATTGATAGAGATAATCACCGAATTTGGTGCTGAGTTATATATACTGAAAGTCAAAACCTAAAGGGTGATGTTGTATATCCCTAACGGTCCCTTAATCGCTTCAAAACCCACCTGACAAAAAACACGGAGCGGACCCCCCTGCCTTGGTTTAGTGGGGAAATGCCCCTAGATCTTACAAGAAAAATCTCGCTAACATTACTTCTTTTTTTGCGGTGATTGGCAACATTTTCCTCTAGGGACGTTAGGATCTAATAGATTTAATGCCTTGTGGTGCATGAGCTTTATTCCGCCGAAAACTACCCTCAAGCGTCAAAATATTCACAGCGGTAAATCTTATAGAACAGCGCTGCTTCACCATGTTTAGAACAACAAAACCGGTTGTAACTAGAAAGACCCGGGCATACCCGGCGAGCCGGTGGGTGAGTTTTGAACAAGTAACCTTAACTCCTATTCTATTTAATTTAAGTAAACTGGGGCATGGTGACTATTGAGAAACCATTGATTGCTTTGGTAAGAGCTTGTGTGCCTGCCGTAGTACGTCAGAAAAGACACGATGCCTAGCAAGTTTACTCCATAGCATCTCATAAATTACAATACAAGTAAAATCGGATAATATAGGTAGTTTTTGCAGTAGCATTTTTACGGTTGTGCCCCCGATAATACGTCAAAACTTTTCAAATACAAGCGCTCCCTTTACGGAAGTGCGCGTCCTTGACAAAAACTACAACATTGAATGAAATGACATGTTTCTGGTTGCATTTACAGTAATAGTCACGCAAACCAGACTCTATATTCTGATTTAAAGCCCAAATGTGCTCATAGTTAACCATGTAAAAGAATCACGGTCACCGTGACGAACTACAGCAAAGTTCATATGTATGACATTCCCCACCCGCCCGGGGTTCCATAACCGCTGTCAGCATTATTCGTACTTTAGCTTGTCTGAAATTTTCAATGATTGTGTTTTGTTTAATACGGGTCCTTTGCATATTGACTTTTGTCAAGACCACAGGCACATTCATGTAATACAGTGGACAAACCCAAACGCAAATGGATACCCCATTCTTCATCCATATCCAAGAGAAACTTGTGTGTCAATAGTCTCGTCTACAAGCGTTATCCCTACAGCGTATGACGCAGAATGAAAGTCCCGAATTCAAGAATTCAGTTGATTCCAATCTTCTGGTTTGGATCCTGTAATAAATGCTCGTATCATAGGGTCCCCACTGCACTGTCCCCACCCATGCAACTATCTGTTTACAGACAAAATACACATTGTTAATGCCTTTTCATTGATACAAACTGAAAATTCGCACTCATGGGCCAGTAATTCAGAAATATAAGAATTAATTTTGGATAATGACCTTACTTTAGTAGACTATGATTTCTGGTCCTTTTAGTATCCATGACTTCTGTTCCTTATAGACGCATTGACTTATATATAATAAAGGTATTTATAGCGTCTATTTCAAGAGAGATCAAAGCGCTGGACATATAAAATTACTAAGAGACCAGCTCCATCTAATTACATATTATAAAATAAGTAGAATTTACAAATTACAAGTTAAAAATCACACCTAATATGCTGAAACCTTATAATTATTACTCGTTCACTCCCACAGACACACCCCACACACACGCACGCAACACACCAACGCCAACCCCAAACACACACGCCTCACATAGTCCTATAACTTATGAAATATCAAACACAACCGACACCTAAAAATACACGGTGACACACCATCATAAATAAAAGTTTCAATCACCACCATCACACCCACACCACACACACACCCTAAATCCACACCCTACAACCCGACACACACCACCACCCAACCCCAAACCCACACATAACCAACATCATGCTAATAAAACGTTTCTTGTGTCAATATGCCAGACTGTCACCAATAATAATAAGAAATAAATAACACCAGTGTCGCTTAAAGGTGGCAACGAGAGATTTCAAATAACAGGTGTCCGACAAAATGTGAAAATTCTTATTTTGGCACTGGTGTAAAGCTTTATATCCACAATATCCCCATCTGGAAAGGACTTCGCTGAGAACTGTTTCTTTGGTACCAAAATTGTGACATTTTAAAATTTCGTATAGGGAGCAAATCGAAATTCAGGCTATGTTTTCTATTGAATTATAAGCATAGACAAATCGCCATTTGTTTTTTCATTTGAAGTTATTCCTCTGTAACCCAATAAAAGGTAGGGAATCGTTTGAGCGTCTAATCTATATGGAATCTCTACATATCACAAAAAATATGATGACTCGAAATCCTCGCGTATTCCCATTTAAGTTTTTAAAACGGTCAAAACCCCGGATGCGGAGGCACTATTCACAAGGAATAAAATAAAGTTTTAAGCGCTATTAAAAACAGAACTGAAGGTGAAACCGGATAAAATGCAGGGCCCAGTTATTCCAAAGTCTAAGAGCAGCGGCATAGAACGATTATCACCATAACCCCTGATGGTCCTGCGAATATGCAAAAGAGTGTTCATCGTCCATGCTCACGTTGTATCTATGCAATCTCCGATGCTCAATATACTCTGTGAGATAAGACGGAAACTAGGAGGCCAATTCACCGCTTAAAAACATAAAGAAGAATTTTAAACATAATTCTCTGTTCCAATGGCAGCCAATGTGATGTTTAAGCAAAGGCGCTTATGGAAGCAGAACAAGTGTAATCACTTTCTTCTCTATCCCGAGATAAGTAAACCTTATCTCCAAATACACTATACCGTTGAACCACTGGAGATATCGCTTCGTTTACTGGAGATAACAAAGCTGAAACCCCAAATACGCGTCTTATCTAGGGTTAAAAGCTGAACCCCAATAACGGTCCTATCTTAAGTTAACAAACTTATCTCGAGATAGAAAGCTGAACCCAAATAACGGTCCTTATCTTGGGTTAACAAACTGAACCCCAATAACGGTCCTTATAAGGGTTAACAAAGCTGAACCCCAAATAACGGTCCTTATCTTTATATAACAAAGCTGAAACCCCAATCCGGTCCTTAGCTGGTTAACAACGCTTATTCTTTTAGTAAGAAACCTTATCTATCTAGGATAAGGCCCCTTACTCCAAAAAACGCTCAGTTAACTCAAGATAACAAACTGAACCCCAAATCACGATCCGTATCTGGGTTAACAAGCTGAACACCAAATAACGACCGTTATTTGGGGGTCAGCTTTGTTATCCTCCAGATAGGGCCGTTATTTGGGGTTCTCTTTGTTAACCAACAACTAACTCCAGATAGGAGTGTTAGAATTCAAGATAAGGACCCCCTTTCATTATTGGTTCAATTCAGCTTTTGTTATCTCGAGAAAGCTTGTTAACTCTATATAAGTACCGTTATTTGGGGTTCATCTTTCTTAACCCTAGATAGGGCCGTTATTTGGGGTCGCTTTTAACCCCAGATAGGACCGTTATTTAGGGTTCAGCTTTGCTAACCCTATAAAGGATTTGTTCACAACTCCAGATAAGGTGCGTTATTTGGGGGTCAGCGTTCTTATCGCAGATAAGGGTGCCTTATCTCGAGTTAAGAGACCTTATCCCTGAGATAGCTTTGTTAACCCCAGATAAGGGGTGTTATTGGGGTTCAGCTCGCTATCTCGAGATAAGCTTTGTTAACTTAAGATAATGCCCGTTATTTGGGGGTTTCAGCTTTGTTAACAACCCTGATATGTGCTTCTTTTGGGGTTCAGCTTTTATCTCCAGTTAACGAAGGGCTATCCTCCAGTTAACGGATTTTTTGGAGATAAGGCTAGGAAGCACAAGTGTGTCCTTTATTCTTTCCCTAATAGGAATCGTCGGGTTTCTCCCAATAAACTCCGTTCACTGGAGCTACGCTTCGTAACTGGAATAACAAAGCTGAACCCCAAATAACGCGTTTTATCTAGGGTTAACAAAGCTGAACCCCAAAAACGGTCCTTATCTTAAGTTAACAAGTCTATCGCGAATAAGAAGCTGAACCAAATAACCGTCCTTACTTGGTTAACAAAGCTGAAACCCAATAACGGTCCGTATCAGTGTTAACAAGCTGAACCCCAAATACGTGTCCTTATCCTTAAGTTTTAACAAAGCTTATCTCGAGATAAGAAAGCGGAACCCTAAAGCACGGTCCTTATCTGGGGTTAACAAAGCTATCTCTAGATAAGAAACCTAATCTAGGGATAAGGCCCCCTTATCTCAAATAACGCTCAGTTAACTCAAGATAAAAAGCTGAAACCCCAAATAACGATCCTTATTCTGGGTTAACAAAGTGAACCCCAAATAACGTCCGTTATTTGGGGTTTCAGCCATTTGTTATCTCCAGATAGGGCCCGTTATTTGGTTCAGCTTTGCTAACTCCTGAAAAAGAAGGGGGTGTTAACTCAAGATAAGGAGGACCGTTATTTTGGGTTCATCTTTGTTATCTATAGATATGCTTTGTTAACTCTATATAAGGACCGTTATTGGGGTTCAGCTCTTAAACCATAGAATAAGCGCCGTTTTGTTTAGGGTTCAGCTTGGTTAACCCCAAATAAGGACCGTTATTTAGGTTCAGCTTTGCTAACTCCTGATAGTATGTTTAACTCCAGATAAGGTGCGTTATTTGGGTTCAGCTTTCTTTATCTGTAGATAAGGGACTTATCTCGAATAAGAGAACCTGATCCCGAGATAAGCTTTGTTAAAACACCCAATAAGGGATCGTTTATTGGGGTTCAGCTCTGCTATCTCGAGATAAGCTTTGTTAACTAAGATAATGTGCGTTAATTTGTGGTTCAGCTTGTTTAACCCTATCGAAGGCGCGTTATTTGGGGTTCACAGCTTTTTTATCATCCAGTTACGAAGCGTTCTCTCCAGTTAACCGGAGTGTTTTTGGAAGATAAGGTTTCCTTATCTAGGTATAAGGAAAAGTGGATAACACTTGTGCATTCCATAGCGCTTACGGATGGAGCTTCCCAGCCTTGAACACTATTCTCGCCCGCTCTATTTTGGACTTTTTGTCAATCGCTTCCAGGTTCGTCGACCGAAATTCCGAGTAAGAGTGCGTAGCGTAATCAAGACGCGACAAAATCAGTGCGCGGACAAGATATGGCAACTATCAAGGCTGTTATATAACGGCGAATCCTGTAAATACACCTCCTGAAATGGAAATTTGCCGACTTGACCACAGATTTCAATGATCGTCATGGATCACGATGATCAAAACCAACGCCAAGGTTCTTATCTTTGCTGACTGCTGAATACATTGCACCAATCCTCATGCAAGATCTTACTGACTCTCCCGATTATTGGCCGAGGCGGCAATAAAAAATTCGGACTTCTCGTGATTAAGTTTAAGTTTGTTTGCTGTCACATCGCACTATTTCAATCGATACATGAAGAAAGCTACGGCCCGCTGCTTGTTCACCTGCATTGGCTTCCTTGGGATTGAACGGAAGGTAAAAGGCTTGGTATCATCCATCCGCATACCAATAATAACAAAGATTGTGCTTGCGAATGATAGCCCAATGTAGTAAGTGTCAATAGTAAAACTTCTTCGGTCCCTTTAGTAGACACTGACTTGCTGGTCCCTTTAGTATACTCATGATTCTGGTCACCTTCTGGTCCCTTTAGTAACATTACTTCGGGTCACTTTAGAGTAAGACCATGACTTCTGGTCCCTGTAGTAGACCATGACTTCGTTCTGGTCTCTTTATAACCCATGTGCTGTATAGTTTGCATTATTTAGAAGAATAAAAATATACGTTTGTTTTAGGTGAGTTGGAAAATGAATTTGTGGATAATGAACTTACTTTATCGCGCTTATTAGCATGACTTTCTGGTCTGCCTTTAGTAGAACGTCATGACTTCTGGTCCCTTTAGTAGACCATGACTTCTGGTCCCTTTAGTAGACCATGACTTCCAGTCCCTAGTAGACCATGTGCTTGTTAGTTTTTGCATCAAGATCTTTGCATACATACTAACGGAACTATTAACATAGGAACCTACCAATATGTGTGCATGGGCCACATTAATTTATGGACACACTTTTCTTGTTCAAAAAGACACAGAATTCCAAATGTGCATGCTTTTGTCAACCCATGGTTTTTCCTCCTGAACATTTAGTGTCAGTTTGGTTAAAAACACAAACACACCAAGTGTCAGTTTGGTTAAAAACAAAACAAACCGTTTTAGGCTTAGTCTTGTTAAAGAAAGTATTAAAAATATTTTTTTCAGTTTTTTAATTTTTTGTAAAAAAAATAGAATACACTGTCACACTCTGCTACCTTAGGGCTGAAATATAATTTAACCGTTGACCATGCATCTTGCCTTCGATTGAATTTTTTAAATTTTAAGAAATGCCAATGATAATTCTTTGCTTCTCAAGTCTAAACTAATACCATTTAACTTGAACTTTCACTAGCATTTGAGGTTTTTTACTGCATAGACTAGACTTTCATACAGACTTTAGCCTAGGATGAGGTTTAAGTATTTGTTTATTCTGTCAAAGAGTCCACACTTACCTTTTTCCCGCTTTCAGCTCTTCATTCTTTCCCAGGTAAGCTAGGCATCAAACAAACAAGCAAACATAGTAATCAGGTTTAAGTGTCCAGGGTAATTGTCAAAGTCTGTTTGTCTTTGTTTTTTTTCTTTTATTTTTACCTTGACTAACAAATCGTCTTTATTTTTTTTTTCCTAGGTCCCTATGATGTAGGACTGTCATGGGTGTTCCCATGGCCCATATACAACCTCATACAGCCTATGTTTTATATTGAAATATAAACATACCAAAAATCGCCTTTCATTTTCACTTTTTAAGAAATTTCTGTAACCAAATAAAAAGTTAAGAAATCTTTCTCGTTGCACCTTTAAAGTGGCCCCGTTGAAAAGCAAAGTGGCCACTTTGAGCACCTGTTAAAGTTAACAGGGATATTTGCAGACGACCCCTAATAGAATTAAACAGTGCTGCGAAGCGTATGTGGTTATATTTGTTTAACCACAATATGTGATGTTCATCTGATTAATATTGTAGAAGCATAATGAACGATAGCATTGAATTGTTAGGAGAGAAATTCCAATATAAGTAAATGTGAACATTGAAGGACTTTAATTTTTAATTTTGCAGTCCCTGGGAAGGACATTCCCTTGAGTTTATTGGCCTAAGGCCAAGGTTGTATCTTACCATATAAATACTATGCTGATTGGTCAGAGTGGCACTTAAGTGACTTTTTTAGCCAATCAACAAAATGTTTAGAATGGTAGTAGGGCCGAAGAGGGCTAGAGCTGTAATATTTGCAAGCTGCATTTTAACTGGTTTTTGAAATGAATATAGGATGTAATTATCCAATCAGAAATGTTGTATGAAAAGATAGTGCTCAGGCAGTTAAAAAATTTATTGCAGTATCATAGGTCCTTGAACTAGGAGAAAATTCCTTTGATTGCTAAAATTAAAGACCGGCTTAGTACAAACAAGAGTATACTTAATGTCATTTGCAAACCAAAGAATTCCCAGTTGAGCTTATTTGGTTATTTTCCATGATAATCCATTGGAAATCAAAGCTGATTTGTTTTATAAGTAATGATTATTGGACGTATTGATAGAATTGGAAATAATGAAATATGATTTGCTGAGATATCTCCAATGATTAAATTAGGTTGAAAGTATTTTTTTGTTTCAGGGAATTTAATGTTTAAAATAACATGAGAGAGGCCAGTTTGAATTGGAAACTAGCAACAATTCTATGCATTTTAAATTTCAACTAACTCGTTTCTCCAAGGAGTCATGAATCTAGGCCAATGCATGCAAGTGTTAAAAACAAGTAGTTTTTAAAAAAAACTGGGTCGGGGTCCGCCAGGCATAATTTTACCAAGAAATAAGAACAACATTAAAAAAACATTTAAGAGGAGTTATCGTTTTCTAGTTTGAAGTTTGCACATTAATTACATACAGAAACATGTATAAAAAGTAAATATAACTGATTTAAAGTAGATACATGATTTTGATATACATGATTATAAGATTTGCATTAGAACCAATCACCTTGTTACAACTTGATTCCCGTTGAAATCTGTGACCTTGGTATGTGCCCCTTGACCTCACATAGTTTAAGTTTATTTTAACGTAGTTACACCTTCCTGTCTTTCAAATAAGAAAATAGAAAAGGCGCCTCATTGGGCGCAAAATAATGTAAAAAAAATATATCCCTACGTTAAAAGCTTAATTTCATGTATGTAAACTCCTGTCATTTCAAATAAAGAAAATAGAAAAACGCCCAATTTGGGCACAAAATGTGTGTAAAACTGGCGCAAATGTGTAAAAACATCATCCCTAAGTTACAGCTTTTAATTTGATGTCCGTAAAACTCTCCATCATTTCAAATCAAGAAATAGAAAAACGCCCAATTGGGCGCAAAATGTGTTAAAACGAATCCCCAAGTTCTAAAGCTTTAATTTAATGTAGGTTATATACACCCTTCCTGTCTTTTCAATAAAGAAAATAGAAAAGCGCTCAATTGGGCGCAATAATGTAACAACTGCATCCCTAATTACGAGCTTTAATTTAATGTCGTCAAACTCTCCTGTCATTTCAAATAAAGAAAATAGAAAAACACGCCCAATTGGGTGTAAATGTGTTAAAAATATTTTTTGAAAGAGGGTGCAAAATGTGTTAAATCTGAATCTCCAAGTTATAAGCTTTATGTAACGTAGGTTCACTTCCTGTCATTTAAATAAAGTAAAGAAAATAGAAAAGCGCTCAATTGGGCTCAAAATATGTAAAACTCGCATCCCTAAGTTACGGCTTTATTGAATGTACATAAAACTCTCATTTTCAAAAAAGCAATAGAAAAGGGCGCCTATTGGGTCGCAAATATGTAAAAAATATATCCCTAATTCAAAGCTTTATTTCAGTATGTAAACTCCTGTCATTTCAAATAAGAAAATAGAAAAAACGCCGGCATTGGGCACACAAATGTGTAAAAAACTGGGCGCAAAATGTGTAAAACATCATCCTAATTTACGAGTTTTAATTTGATTACGTAAAACTCTCCAGTCATTTCAAATAAGAAAATAGAAAAACGCCCAAATGGGCCGAAAGGTTGGTTAAAACTGAAATCCCATTCTAAGCTAATTTAATGTAGTTACACCTTCCGTTCATTTCAAATGAAAGAAAATAGAAAGCCCGCTCAATTGGGCGCAAAATATTAAAAACTAAACGCATCCCTAAGTTACGAGCTTTATTTAATGTACGTAGGCTAACTTCTCCTGTCATTTCAATAAAGACAATAGAAAAAACGACCCATTGGGTGTAAATTTGTTTACAAACAACTGAATTGGGCCCGCAAAGTGTTAAATCTGAATCCCCGTTCTTGAAGCTTAAAAAATAATTTACGTAGGTTACACCTTCCTGCAATTTCAAATACAAGTACAGAACATAGAAAAGGGCGCTCATGGGGGGGGGCGCAAAATATGTAAAAACCTGCATCCCGAAGTTACCGAGCTTTAATTTAATGTCCAAATAAAAACTCCTCATTTCAAATAAAGAAAATAGAAAAGGCTGCCCTAATTGGGCGCAAAATATGTAAACACTGCAACCCTAAGTTACCAGCTTTAATTTAATGTACATAAACATCTCCCTGTCATTTCAAATAAAAGAAAATGAAAAAACGCCCAATTGGCGCAAAATGTGGTTAAAAAACTGAATCCCCAAGTTTAACTTTAAGTAATGTAGGTTCCACCTTCCCGTCATTTCAAATAAAGAAAATAGAAAAGTCCGCTCAATTGGCGCAAATATGCAAACTGCAATCCCAAGTTACGAGCCTTTAATTTATGTACGTACAACTCTCAAAACTCCTCCTTCATTTTCAAATAACGAAATTAGAAAACACGCCCAATTGGGTGTAAAAATGTGTTAAAACTGAATTGGGCGCAAAATGGATTTCAAATCTTGTAAATCCCCCATTCAAGCTTTATTAACTGTAGGTTACACCGTCCTGGTCCATTTCAAATACAAGTAAAGAAAATGAAAGTCGCTCAATTGGGCGCAAAATATGTAAAAACTGCATCCCTAAGTTAGCAGCTTTATTTAATGTACCTAAACCCTCTCATTTCAAATAAAGAAAAGGCGCCCAATTGGGCGCAAAATATGTAACCAATGCATCCCTAAGTGTTTACCGGTTTAATTTAATGTACATAAAATCTCACTGTCCATTTTCAAATACAGACAATAGAAAAAACGCACATTGGGCGCAAATGTGTTAACACTGAATCCCCAAGTTATAAGCTTTAATTTAACGTAGTTACACCTTCCTGTCCTTTCAAATACAGAAATAGAAAAAACGCCAATTGGGCGCAAAATGTGTTAAAACTGATCCAATCCCCAATTCATAAGCTTTAATTTAATAGTACATAAACCTCTCATGGTCGTTTCAAATAAAGAAAATAGGGAAAAACCACCCAATTGGGCACAAAATGGTTTAAAACTGATCCCCCCAAGTTATAAGCTTTAATTTCAGTATTCATTATTCAGTATTTTATTAAACCTCACATAGCAGGCCCTAAGCATGAATAAATGAAGAATTTTACCAATATTAAAATTTTATGAAATTACTCAATGACAAATATTAACAAACCAGACATATGTTATGAACTGAAATATAACCCATACCATATAAAATAAAAAACCTATTGCACATGCAGAATTTTATCCACGGAAAAAATAACCACATAAAAAGTATAAAAAATAACTTTTATTTTTAACAATAATATCAAAACAACAAAAATAAAAAAACAAGGTTAAAAAATCAAGGTTACAGACTGTTTGCAGACAATCCTGGCAGAGAAAGACATTATATTAAATTGTTCCTTTAATAAATCAACAAAAAAGGAATGGAGCTATTTTGGAAACGGGAGGTTCGGCTAAAAAGCTTGGACAATTTGTTAGCGCCACGAAAATTGCGGGAATGAACCTTACTACAGGCCTGACAGAGGAAGTACCCCTTTGTTCTAATATTAATTGGAAGAAACCGCTTTGGCAAACCTCAAACAATGGTCTACCCTCCTGTCAATAGAGATATTCAAGCTCACAAACCTCCAGTGCATCAGTATAAGATGTAAAATCTCTGGCGCCTCGGGATTAAATCCCTGCATCTCTTCTCAGCTGCAGCTGCTCAAGGGTTTTTGACAGGCCAGCAGTTAGTGAGGATGCCCACCTTCCTGTCCTTTCAAATAAAGAAAAATAGAAAAAGGCACCCAATTGGGCGCAAAATATTAAACCAACACTGCATCCCTAAGTTACCAGCTTTATTTGATGTACGAAATCTCTCCTGTCATTTCAAATAAAGAAAACAGAACAAAATCCCCAATTGGGCGCAAAATGTGTTTCGAAGGAATCCCCAAGTTTTATAAGCTTGAATATAATGTGATTACACCTTCCTGTCAATTCAAACGAAGATGTTTCTAAATTTTCGTCTTAAATAATATCCCCTTCCAATTTTTTGCCTTTCACCTTGTATATTACCTCTTGCTCACTGTAGTTTAACTCACGTGGCTGATCATTTTCCTTACTTATAACTCTCCTATTCGTTACGCACCACTTTATCTATCCCCCCTGCACGTTGTTAACCAAACTCCCATTTCCTAGCCAGTCTTGCAAGACTACAATCAAGAATGCTTTTTTAGGCCATTTAAAAACATTGCAATGATGTTATTCTCCTTGTCTGAATTGCTCGCATTACAACAACACACCCATCCACTAAACTAACTCCAAAATTATAGTAGTACGTAGAATCATTTTCATCAAAGAAACATTTTAATGAAACGACCTTCAGCTATAGAATACTCCTTCGCAATTTTTAGAGCAGTGGTAATCTATGAGTCAGGGTCGCTAAGCCCCGCGAGCCCGACAAAACGATGTGCACTGGGCCGCATTGTTTCCAACACCTTTTATTACGATATAGCACTTTGACAAATTGATCCCTGGGTGGCTTTTTTTATGTTCCTCTAGGCAACATTGACCTTATGATGCCAAATCTCATGATTACACTTAGCCATCCGAGCATTTTCAGATAGTGGCGTAAAATAAACAAGAGGGGCAAAATGTAGATAACATGAGGTACAGATTATAGACATAGTTCTCGGACCCTAAGGACTAAGGACTACAAATTTATATTTGCTATATCACAACTTTGGTGTTTGACTTATACCAAAAATGTTCAAGGTCACAATGTGCGAATTATTTATAATTATCCAATTGGGTTTCAAATTCGTTTAAATTAGTTTGTATGACTGTTACAACTGGGAAATAACAATTATTTATGTTAATTGGCTCAAAAAATATTTAGCAGAGGCTAGATATGCCATATCCTGTGGGCTCTATTTGCCCCTAAGTTAATCCAAATGTCAAAACAATACATAATATGTATTTTTGGTACCTTACTATCCAGCGGCATGAAAGTCTAATTTTTACCCCGGGATGACTTGAACCTTTTCAAGCCATGTTAAAAAATACGCGTTTAGTGCCTTTTTAATCCATATGACCGACCAGATGAATATGCGCATATACCTTTTAATCCGTATGAAATATTATCCAAATTTCCCCCGTTATCCCTTCCCTTCTCAAATACTTAAAGGTCCCATTAAATGAGATGAATAAACCACATCTCAAATCTTTTGGGACATTTTCCATTGCAATTAAACAGGGCCAGAAAAAAGAACACACTATCAGTGACATCATTTGTGAAACTATGATGCCAGTCCATTGTCATGAATAGATTCACACCAGCACCTGAATGTTTCTATTACTCTCTGATGAATCAATGGTACCCGACAAATGAAGTCATCACCAACCTAAATATTGAATGCTCTGTCTCCCTTGTAGACTTTACAATTTGTTTGCATTTTCCTGGGACCGTTACGGTACACAGTTGGCATCATGTGCATAGCGATCAGCAGGTCAAATATGCTCAGAAAACCAACAAAATATTTCATACAGAACGCTTGGGGCATTCCCACAAACATCTTACTATTTCCAGACACTGAACATACTTAATATCTCGGGGATTTCATTAGCTAATACATATATTAGCAGGCAACGGTCTCTAAGTCATGTTTATTTTGTGGAGCAAGTCGGAATATGTAAAAGAATGTTTTACGCTTTCATAAGGAAGTTAATGTTTTCCCAAAAAAAAAAAAAAAAAAATTATCAATGGTAAGCTGTTTAAGGAGAATACCCATATCAGCATTAAACGTCCTGCCTCATGTAGGTATAGATGTTATGTGTTTGCACATCAAGCGTTACCCTTATGGTTGATTAAAGATCACTCAAAGCAATCGAAACCCCCGAAGCAGGCCTTAAGTGACAATACTATAAAAAGGCAGTCTTATAGTGAAGATATGCATGGTAGACCTTCTGGTAATGATACTAACGAAGCAAGCGCGGCCATATTAAAATTTGATGCATACCCCGAATTCTTGACACCATTTTCCCTCATTATATGAATAATATGCACTGAAGCCCACTTTCCACATTCATATTCATTATAATTACTTTTCAACCTCACGAAGTCTAACCTGATACAACCTTTTGTCCAATAAAGAATTTACCACCATGTACACGATTTTGCACTCTATTTACAACAAAGATTTCTTGATAAACTGAGTGCTTTTGGGTCGTACATGTTAAAGTGCCGCAACATGTCACATTGTCTGAGCAACATTGGTTATCTGCTTCGAAACTTTCTTTATTATTATCACGCCACAGATATTTTTTTGTGTAATTTGCCCTGACCCTTGACGTCATGATCTGTATTTTCTTTATTATATTATTATTTCACTAATCTAGTTATATTAGGCAAAGGTTTCCTTTTGAATATTCACTCATTACGACGGGGCCGTTAGGGCGAAATATTGCTTTCCCCCCCTAACGTATCCCTTTGTAGTGCTGTTTATTCCGTTTTGGGATAACAAAGGATAGGAATATTAATTTGCAAATTCTGTATCAAAACGGGTTGAAATAAATCGCGTGCGAACTTTACAGATGGGATTTGGGGTGATGGTCATTCTATTAAGAGAAAACGGTTTGTATACGTGAATCGTGTCATCCCCCTTTATATACAATTTCACTTGTAAATTCATGGGCTCTTTATACTTCCTTTGGCTGCAATACTCACGAAAACGTATGCTATTTTTTCTTACTCAACAATTGTAGGCCTCTATCAACAACTCTATTTTTTATTACTATACAATCAAGTGCCCTAAAATTGTAACGAACTATCATTGTGCAATATATTTTTTCATATATTAATCCTTGACTAAAAGTACATCATTTAATTAATATGATACTGATCATATTTGTCATTATTATTTTCTCATCCATATATATCATGAAATGTTTGCGTATAGTGATGTAATTGCCAAGAATTGTATTGAGAGCACACATCCATATCGAGAACAAAAATATCCATGGAATTGGTGCACATGATAAAGTTTATTTTATTACAAGGACAATAATTACACAAAACTCTTTGTTCAGATATGTGGGCCGCAGACATTCAGGGGCTTTCCTTTAGGAATTTCCTTCCTATGTGCCAAATAATAATAAAATTATCTATAATAGTTTGTTGGAATAGAACCGTGCTCGAATATTCTTAAAAACCAATTATTTGCACAATATCCAAGGGGAGACCAGATCCCTTTTATGTTGCGGGCCTATATTCTACCATATTCTTCAACATTTCATGAATTTAAACACAATTTTGGTCAAATGTTTTGCGGAACATTGTGATGTGTTTGTATGATTGCAATTAAATTGGGAAACAATTAGTTTTGCACTTTTGAATTTGAACGATTCTTTTAGAACATGCTACCGTGAGGTTTTTCCTGAAGTCAACATTAGATTCCGTCAGTGCATACACTTTTGAGCATGACTAAGGGTTCATTGTAACCACTGACTTATACCCAAACTGCATTGGGGGGATTAATTAGCTCATCTTTTGTCTTTCAATACCTCACATAAAAGCAAGCTAACAATCTGGAAATAATTGTTGAAAACTTTGACCGAATTCGGAAAACTGTCCCCTGTCTCCTCCAAGAATGGGCATCGTCAGAAGCAGTCTTTGCCCAATTCCCTCCGACAGTGGTTGTTGGGGGTGGGGAAGGTGTACGTTACGTGGAATGATTGGGGGCTCTCCAATTGAGTGATAACCCAGGAGCTTGTAGTAGGCTCTAACTCGGACCCGATTGGAGCTTGTAAAAAATGGTGGTGAGTGTTCCAAATATTTATTTGCCAGATAAGTCAGACATCGGGTATGAAAGCCTCCTTGCTTGAAAAGATTGTTCTGCTGTAAATGGATTTCTGGTACAACCGTTTGCATCACAATCTACCAATCAGATAAAAAATTGCCGTCAACGTGCCGAAAAGGAAAGCCCAGGCTGCTTCCCGCCTCCTGAACGATGGTTTTTGTACCTTCTCAGGATCAATAAGGCCTGTCCAATCAACATTTGAAATTTGTATGATAAGTCGACATTGAACGTATTGGTTTATGCAAAATGATAACTTGATAACGCCCACGGCCTTCAAAAGCTTTGAGATAGTATTGAGATGATTCAGTGCTAACATCACAAAATAACTATGAATCTTGAAAAATGGTAGCAAAAGTATGTTTTCAATGGAATCGCTTAAAGACACTGGCGGCAAGGTGCATCTCTGATATAAAAAATAGTTCTGTAAATAATATTAAAAAAAACAAAATGAATGTATTAATATCATCAAGCGCTACTGCAACTGAATCAATTGTCATCCCTCATTTTCATCCATGGGACTTCTATATGACAGCGCCTACCTAACGGTAAGCTTGTTCCGATCCTGAGACCAATGGCATTAAGCCTCGTATCACACCAAATCTAAGCTTGGTATGTGGGGGTAAAAAAACAAGGTTGCAATAACATCAGCAGATGACCGTAGGCCGTCGCCTAGTGGCCCCGACCAGAATTACAACAGCCCAACACACTGACACTGTCTATTAAGCCAAAACTCAGTCGTCCATCGGTAGATTTCTTGAGTAAGTACGACCCTGGATCATGTAGCATTTATTGACAGTAATTAAATGCCATAGCAAAGTTGATTCTTGCATATGGAGATCCAGTTTCCCGCCACATATAAAGCACTTGGCATTTTCAAAATGCCCATATTGTCTTGCGAATCTCGTCATGCGCGTTACTCCATTCGTGTTTTTGCGAAACCAGAAACATGTTTTAAGAGCTGTTTTTCTGTGATATCCATGTTTTTTTTTTGCTTAAAAATGCGGTCACTAAGTTACTACTCGTGTGGAGTCTCACCTCTCTGTACATGTTGACCTCCTTCACCCCTCCAAGCATTGGCTATTTGTGTAAGATTACTACCCATAATTATTAATCAATTATTCTCACATTTGGGTTTTCAATTAATGCCGTAGATTTAAATAAAATACATTGATTTTATGATCTCGAACTCATACGTACATAGGCGCCGGAGGTGGAGGAGGAGGTGAATAGTCTAAATTCACTCTAAAAATCTGAAGAGATCTCTAAACAAATCAAATAATGCATATATAATTATTTTTTTGTTTTTTTTTGTTCATAGCATTGTTTAAACTCTCAGTGACATTTAAGTTTTATTTTTAAAGATAATTTTCAATGGAGGGAAACCATATTAAATGTCTTTGTTATCTATATAAGGGGTTCCCAAAAGATGAGTTCCCCCCCTAAAATTTCGAGGACTTTCGTTACATAACTTACTTAGAACGGGATGTTTAGAAAGTTTAAAAACTTTTAAGAGAGTGAAACAGTTGGCTCTCACAAAAGTTGGTGCTTTTCCAAAAAACACCTTTGGCACAACAACACACTGCTTTTTTTCCCGAAGAAGTATGTTTCAGAAAAAGTGGCGCTTTACCGGATTCAAAGGTCTAAAGAAGTTGAGAAATTATCCATTTGCAACAATTATTTCGTTTCCTTTCTTTATTGCTGTCCTGAAGTTAAATAACTTAAAACATTGACGCATAGGCAAACAACAAAAAAATAACAAACAGACAAATATGCAAGGAACACAAACAAAGATTTAACTTTAATTCAGAATATCAAATAAAGTCTTTTCTTTGCATATTGCCTCTTTTTTATGAATGAAAGAGGTATGTTCAATGCCTGTTTAAAATCAAAATAAGCTTGTTGTTTTTTTGGTCAGTCAATCCAGGGTAGAACTCAATAGTCAATGTTTCCTCCATATGCATTGATGACTCATTGCCTGTCGGTTTACACATGTGTTACCAATTTGCGATGTTCTGCTAATCATGTGTTTCCACTTCCATGCCTCGCTTGATAATTCCATCACGTTGAGCCAGAGTAGCGTTCTCCTTATGTGTCGACTGCTTCACATTTCACCTGGTGTTGCTTCACTAATCTCATCTCATTATTTTTTGACTGCATATTTGGCTCTTGTTTGTTATGTTGTTGCCTATGTGTTTAATGTTTTAAGCTTATTTACTTCAGACCGCATGCATTTAAAGAAAGGAAATGAAATTGTTTGTTGTGTAAATTGATAATGTTTTACTTCCGTCCCTTGAATAACGGTAGTGGCCACTTTTCTGACAAACATCCATTTTGGAAAAAGGGAATGTGTGTTGATGCCAAAAGTGAACTTTTTTTAAAAGCAACAACTTTGTGGCAGAGCCAAAATGTTTCCTCTCTTTAAAACTTTTAAAAACTTTCTAAACATCTATTCCTAGTGAATGTTATGCAACGAAATGTACTCCAATTTTGCCAGGGGGATCTTATCTTTTGGGAACCCTGTATATCATCCTATTACTAACTGAAAAAGTACATTGCTACAACAAGCAATGTAAATGCTACCAGCCCATTGAAAGCGTTTTATAACTGATGTAAAAACAACGGATTAAATGGATCACAGTGAAAAACTACTGACACTGTTTTACTTTTTCTGGTGCTCAAACACATTCAAGACTGATAGGTTTGCTCTATGCATACATTGTTCCAAATTTATTGGATGATTGGGACTGGATAATATTACTCTTATTAGTTCGAATTATAAAATGCTAATAATTAATATGGATTGATAGAGATAAATCACCGAATTGGTGCTGAAAGTTATCTGTAAAGTCAAAACTAAAGGGTGGATGTGTTCTATTACCTAACGTCCGCTTAATACGCTTCATCAAACCACCTGACAAAATCACGGAGCGGACTCTCCTGCCGTGGTTTAGTGGGGAAATTGCCCCCGAGTGACAAAAAATACGCAACCCTAAACCACCTTACGTACTTTTTTCGGTGATTGGCAGATTTTTCTCTAGGGACGTTCGGGATATCTAGATTGAAATGCCTTGTGTGGGCATGCGCTTTATTCCGTAAAACTCCCCGTCACGCGGTAACAAATCTCAGCGGTAATCCTATTCTAGAACAACACGTCTTCAAACATGTTTAGAACAACAAAAACCGGTTCTAACTAGATAGACCCGGGCGTAACCGGCGCGCAACGGGTGGGTGAGTTTTTGATACAAGCTAACCCCTAATCACATTCTATGATATTACTGCATGTTGAAGTATCGAGAACCATTGATTGCGTTGTATAAGAGCTTTTGTGCCTGTCCGAGTATATAGGTAAGACACACACAGAATGCATAAAAAGTTACTCCACACCATCATCATAAGATCAACAAGGTAAATTTTGGGCAATTTTAGAACGCCAGTGGCATTACCTCCGAGATTTGTACGGGATGCGATCCGCCGATATGACGTCACAAAATTTCAAATATAAGCGCTCAGAGTCCACTACGAAAAACTACAACATTGAATGAAATTAAATGTTTCTGGTTCATGTCTGGTAAATGGTCACGTAAAAACCCACTATGTTTCTGATTTAAAGCAAAATGTAGGCCTACTCCATCGTTATGAACCACGTAAGAAAAAAAACGTTGAACATGCTGAAAATGCGTACGATTTGGACATAAATCACTGTCACCGTGACGAACTACAAAAAGTTTCATATGTAAGTATTGAAATTTCGCCGCTGTCAGCATCCATATTACCTTACTTTTCGCTTGTCTGAAAATTTTCATGATTTGTTTGTTAATAACAGTAAGTTGCATATTGATTTTGGGCAACAACCACGGCACATCCTCAATAACGTGACACGCAAATGGATACGCACATTCTTCATTTCTTCATCCCTAATGTCTCGTCACTAAAAAGCGTCTATCCCTAACTGGCACAGCGTATGAAGCAGAATGAAAGTTCCGAATTCAGAAAACCCGGGGTTAACCACCAGCTAACTGTACAGTTTTATACAAACGCAACACTCTAGCAATGAGGACAAATCCACTTAGAATAAAATATAACCATTGAAATTGAAGGAACCAAATCATAGTTTGATAACGCTCATCGTATAACAAAGGAAAAACTAAACAACAGTGTAAAACCTCTGGAATTTGATAGGTTATTAGGACTAATATTTGCCTATATAGCGGCGATTGGAAAAGCCGATTGATAAATTGAAAGTTAGAAACAAAATATACATATTTCAGACTTATTCTGAATTCTATGGAAATATTGTTCCTCCTCCTGCGTTACAATTAATTAAAATTGCTAATACAAACCGCGCGAAAATATATCATTCCTCGTACACACGAGTGCTGATGCAGCTCACTAAAAGTTCGAAAGCCTTGAAAATTGACCTTTTTAACGGCTATATGCGTCGTTGACAAGTATCTTCTGAACAGAACCTCGAAGTGAAAGCATCCACACTTTTGTAATTAGCATTATGGTTGGTGTCCTTTGAATGGTGTTTATGACACAGGGTTTCAGATATGTTGATTACAGACACACGACCTAAGAGTTTAGTGCCCTATTATACCCTTATACTGCATGGTGTTATGTCATAACGCTTATGGGCAGCGAAAAAAAGTTGACGGTCGTTAAAAACATTGGCAATATATTTGAATATTACCACTCTGGCACTGCGTGCCAGCAGCGTTTTCACCACATGAGCTTGGTACTATGGAATTCCGGTGGATATCCAGAATGCCCGAACATCATCCCGCGTAACACCATGCAAATTTATTTAAGAGGCCTTTGTGTTCTTGAGCTATAAAAAAAGGGGGGGGGTGCTTTTAATAGGATCAAACCAAACAACCACGATTTTCATTAACATTTTAGAAAAGGACTTACAACCTGAATGTTTGTTCCCACAGCTATTTGCACATGATGTTAGTTACCATCGTCTTTTTGTTTGTGCAAGTATATATGATTGATCAATCTTTTCCATCGGAATAAGCTATAATCGTATTGCTGTTTAGGGCCCGCATATGGTAAAAAGCCAAACAAATTTGACATGATTTAACATTTCCATTTTTTTTATATCCCAAATAGAACTATTGCAAAACAATAAAAATAACAGGGAGATACATTTCTTTGTTTTTTTATATTAATTTTCCGAGTGATCACAGGGTTTTCGGTACATAGACGGCTTAATCATTTATTAAAAAATGACAACTGGTAGAAGACAAAGAAGAACAAAAATCGTCCATGGTTTCAAAATTAAACAAAACTCGCAAAATGTAATGAAAGATTTGGCTGAAAAATCCAAGATGGCGGCGTAAAGCTATTGTTTTTCAGGTGCTCTAAAATCAGCCATCAGAATAAAATTAATGGAAGACAAGAATGAACATGTTTGTCGAAAGATAATTGGATAATGATTAAATTTAAGACTTTCCCAAAAAAATTGAAGAAAAAATTGATCTTTGTTTCGAATTCACAAAATTAGGAAAATTGGTCACAAATTAAAAATGGCGCATTGCAATAAATGATCAGGGGTCAGGGCCGAACCCTGTGATTTTTTTTAAAATCGCTAGGTAAGGAATGTCATAAAAGGAAACCGTACATATTTTGAAGTGGACTATACTGAATAATTTTTTACCAATCAGTTTCATTTGTAGGACCATAAAGAAATTTAAATTTTGCAACATCTAGCAATTAATTTTTTTAAAAAAACAAAATTCATCGAAATTTTGCAACTTTTCTCATGACCTCCTAAAGGCCATTTTAAACAAAAAATAACAAAGCATAAGGTCAAAAGCCATCACAGTACTGCTGATTCCTAGGGTTTTTAAAACAACTCCCTAAGAAGTTAGAAGTTTGAAATAGTAATCATATGCTAGATGCAAACACCATCTTATATTTAATAATATTCTTTTTATTTCCTTTTTGTTTTATGAAATGTGTTTTCCCACTTCAGTTGCAATTTAAAGGAAAGCCTTGGCTTGTTAATAAAAACGCCATTTTGTGAATCCTCATTTTACAATGATTCAATACATAATGTGAACCTTTCAGTACCATACGAACTTATATTATTTATTGAACTTCTTTTTACATCTTATAATATTACACTTATTGCGTGTGTACCGGGTAATGGACAAAATCATGATAATAAAAGTCATGAGGCTTACGCCTGGATAACGGATATCAATCTTTCAAATGAAATAGTAAAACCTACACTTGTGGATGATACTTTACCTTTAAAAAAAACCCGGCCCTTAAGCTATAAGACTTCTAGTAATCTTAGCATCATTAAGTATACTCAAACTGCAACAATTTTGAAGAATAATATTCTAGACACTTACTTTAACACAACACTTCCAAATGGTGTTTGCCTGTGACTTACACATGGGTAAATTCAGAAGTCTTGTAGAGTCCAAAAGGACCTTTTGGCAAGTACACTCGATAGATTTATAATTATAGAATATAAAATTCACATATTCAATACTAATGTGAACCTTGCAGTAATTTTTTTTTTCAATAAAATAATTATGTTTGGAAGTTCTTTTTTTTCGCTGTCCAATGTTGAAGGAACCAATTAAAACTAATAAATTGGAATAGAAGACGGCAGTAAGATACGAAGAATCCTTTCCTTGTTAGTATTCAAATTGGTGGAATACAATTTATCCCAGACAATCATGTCAGAATCAAGTTGACTTCTGCATATCTCATTTCAACATTTTGAAAATGTAACCGACTTACCCCGCATCCAAAAGAGGGCCCTCTATCATAAATATGCGATTAGGTTGCGGTGAGAGGCCGTATTTCTGGATTTGTTGTATGTTTTAGTGAATATGCCTCGATAATAATTTGTTAGCAGAATTTCGATATGACAGATATAACAGGATCAATTTATGGATTTTTCCCAAAATTCAAATCATCAATCGCCTGCGTGCAGCAAAATACATATAAACGTGTTATTCCGGCTGACAGAATCTCCAAAGGTTTTTCTTTGATTGATGAGATTCCATGGTACAGAAATATACAAAAGTGATTTTAGATGGTGGAAATGCTGATGAATAACGTGAATTAACACAATTCATGCTTTTTTTGCAAATTATGTGGCTAGAATGGTCGTCCTTCGAGTGAATCGCATGTATGGCACAAGGGCAACACACATCCGTCAACGACAATTTCATATTCGGAACTGCTCTCAATTCCGAAGGATTGATATCTCCAAAAAATGATTATCACCTTCTTCGTGCAATTATGCAAGAGGTAATTCATCAGATTAATAAAAAAAAACCTTAGTTCCATTCAATCCAGTGTCATATGCGACTTTCCGTATGCATTTAGACCACCACGCAACGACCTGGGCTTAGATTGTCGTTAGACACTTTGTTGTGATTACCCAACACCGTTAGCCTAAATATGACTTCTTGATACATCAAAGTGTGTTGACAAAGATAAATGGTGATTACTGGAGAGTCGAAGAAAGGTCACCTTAAACAAATCAATTTGACGAGAGTCACGTATTGGTGTACTGAGTCACTTTGTAAAGAGATAATTCATGGGGAGTTTGTGCATCCGATGATAGAAATGTTGGGGTACATATGTTTTTATAATTTTGCCTATTAAAACCAAGGGTTATGTACGTTTTTTTGTTTTGCGTAACAACCGGATACTGAGACTTGCATTTAGGTACAACTCAACAAAAGAACAGTATATTGTTTGTATCTCATAATATTATAGTTGAATTTGAATGAGTACATCCGTCTGACTTCAATAGTCAAGTGTCAAATAGATGTTGTGTAAGATGACATGATTTGGCACAGGTCTCATATATCATTCTGGAATGCAGCAAAACGCATTATATACAATTTAAATTTGCTCTTTTGGGGATTTGAACAAACTCGTAATGATCTTTGATCGTTAGTGGATTAGGGCAAACTGTATAATAGAGATAGAAAACATAGTGAACCATGTTGAGTTTAACATTATAGATGCTAGCGTTTTGCAACATTTGCTATACACTCTTTCACATAAAGCATAATACAGCGGTTTGGTACGATAAAAACACTCTTTTAAAGATAATCTGAGACATTATATATATGTCAAGACTCAAGCGGTATGAACATCTTTATACTCACAGATGTTTCATAATGCATAAAATTATCTTTCGTGAACTGTTGTAGTGATTTTTTTTCAATATAAAAGTGATAATGGGAAATCCGCTTTTTTAAAGAGAAAGTGTTAACCATGGCAGTGCTGTATCGACAGGTTGGCGTATTTTCTTTAAAGGCACTGTCAGGGATTTGCTAAAACAGTAAATTGAAAAAAAAAATCATAAACATCAGATTTTTGAGTGTCTATAACAGGTATAGCTATCCTGATTTACTATGCAAATGAACTCAGGACAAGGTCGAAAATCGTAGTTATTACTGTCCGTACGGAGAAGTACTGCAACATGTAATTGAATTGAGATTTATATCTTTGAACACTGCTGTTCCCTTTATTTCGTCATTTTGTATTTGGAAGAAAATAATTTATGCGGATTCTACAGACTTATCCTTCTCTTCTAAA
>JAMKCH010023955.1:0-27018 GCA_023653785.1 Ophioderma brevispina
ATAGGTAATCCTGAGACAACAGTCATTTGTTGCTAACATCCAGATGAAACTGTCTCTCGCTTTTACCATGGACTGCCCACTGCCACCGGTGCAGTTCCAGCCAATAATCTTCTGTGCATCCCTGGAGATTGCGGTGCTAGACTTGGGCCTCGGGACGCGCTGTTCGTGTGCAGAGGCGGGTCCAGCGGAGGTGGGGTGTGCGTGAGGGATTTCGTGAAATGGTTTAGCCTTGTTGCCACTGGCAACAAAATCCAAAATCAAGCAAGTAGACTGTGGACATACCGTCGCCCAAATGGAGAACTTGTCCAGCTCGACTACATTCTGGTCAGAGAGGGGTGGATTAACAACATTAAGAACTCAAGAGCCTTCAACACTTTTGAAGCTGTTAAGTCTGATCATAGAATCGTCTCTTGCAGGAGCAGTATAAGTTACCGTCAGAGTAAAATAATAATAATAATAATAGCAGAGATTTATATAGCGCCTTATGCTATTGGCCTCTAAGCGCTTTCACATGGTCGCTGATCAGTGTGGCCCAACCATACTATAAACCATTTAGCATCATTTCAAGGGATGCAGCAGATCGGGATCAGCGCTTTCCCTTATCAGCAACATACATCGAGATAACCATCGCAGCCGGGACCAGCTTCCCAAATATCGCATGGGTAAATCGGGACAACCAAGCGGTTAATTTCTTGCCCAGGGAAATTACAAGATAGCTGAATCTCACAGGGCTCGAACGCACGCCTATACGCATGGATGAGCATACACTGGAGTCGAGCGCTTACCTGATTGAGCTATCTTGTCCGCTTCTAGAGATCCCATGAAAACAATTGACTGGAGAAAGGTAGTGGGAGATACAAAGCTTTGCGAGCAGTATACTGTAGCAGTACATAACAGATTCAACACTCTTGTTGATGAGCTTGAAGATTACAACCCCAGCACAGTATATGAAGCTATCACTTCAGCCAACAAAGAAATTGCACTGGAGATGCTACCTAGAAGAAAGAAGAAGACTACTGCCTTTGCCTCAAATGACTTCATCAAAGCCAGAGAAAAACTGAAGTCTGCAGCCAAGAAGCACCGTACTAAATCCACCAGAAGCTCCAAACAGAACCTTGATGCCGCTAAGGCTGCACTTGATGATGTTTACACCATGGTGTGAGGAGCAGGGTAAGTCCAAGGCTGAAGCCTTTGCACCCTACATGCTCAAATACAAGCATGCTGCTGACTGGGAGGCACTGAGTGAGCTGACTGATAAGAAAAGCTACCCAACCTATAAGAATCAAAGGTGAAACAACTGAAGAGCGCCTCAACAAATGGTTCAGCCTTTAGGTCTCTACTTGGCAAACCAGTTCAGCATTAACACTAACTGAGGAACATTTTAATAAAAGCTAGCAGACCCCGGCCCTTCCTTCAAGATGGATCTTTCACTCTAGAGGAGCTTCTGATCTACCTGAAGAAACTGAACAGACCAAGACGCCCTGGTTCGACAACATTCCTTAAAATCTGCGAAGATCCACTTTTCACGATCAACACTGCCTCTGATACTTGCCCTCAGAAAGCTCACCAGAGAGTTGAGAATTTCAAAGAGAAAAGGCTTCAATTGTGTTTGTAGACTTTCCCCCCAAAAAAGCTTTTGACAGTGTCAACAGAGATGTTACGCTGCATATTCCAAACATATGGTGTCCCTGACAAGACTGTCAAAGCAATTGCCATCATGTATATATGATAACCCATCTAGATTTGTGCAGACCATGCATGGGCCCACAAAAGGAGTTTCAACAACAAATGGAATCCTCCAAGGAGATATACTTGCCCGTATCTCTCTGTAATCCTGGTGATTACATCCTCAGACAGTCTAATTGACATCATGAACGTCAAGGGACCCACCATCAAACCAAGGTGTTCTAGACGTCACCAAAGTCCGCATCTCACAGACCTTGACTATGCACGATGATCTACCTCTAACAAGCCGATCTGATATGTGGTGCACAAGATCTACTAACATTACTGGAGAATGCTGCAGACAAAGTCGGCCTACATCCTAAATGCCAAGAAGACGGAAATATGACCGTCCAATGAGGGAAGCTAATCATCAACCTATCTGCAAAACAGATGGTAGACCAACTCAAAGAGGCAGGGGACTTCAAGACCTGGGGTCCTATGTGCCTGCCAGCAAGGAAAGACTTACCTTCCCCAAGCTGGGAGCGGGCCGTTATCATGGAGTCCGTAAACTCTATTCCATTAGTATCATCCTTGTGCAGTTCAAGTGCAAAAGGTTCTTTAGCAATCTGAGCAAACGTGCAATTCTTGGTTCTTATACAATATTTAATTAAAAATATGATAAAGATTGGTCAATCTCTTAGTTGGTTTCTCTTAATTTTTATCATTAATTTCATTTTTATATTGTAAATAATGATAGTAGGTCTTATTTTTTATGCTGTTTTGCTAATGTAATTGCCCGGTTGTCTGTTTGTCTTGTATATACTCCTGCGGAGATATAGATATGGTAGTCGGCTCCATGCCTCATACTGACTACATTCCCTAGTCTGGATTTTGGTGGTTTTCTTTTCAATCTCCTTTTTTTTAATTGTTTATTGTGTTTTTAATAAAGATTGAAATGATGAAATAAAAAAATGAAAATAAATATTCTCCCTTGTCTTAATGTAGTGTACGTATTGTTGTAGGTGTATATTGGGAAAGCATACATTAAATGTGCTATTTGTAATTCAACTCATTTGAAATGCACACGCTTAAGTTCACACGATGTCAACCAGAACTGGTATTGTAAGAATTGTTTGCATGAATTTATTCATGACTTAAATACATTCTAAAATATTTTACTCACTACGGGGAGTAAAGCATGTTGTGTAAAAAGATGAGTGAAGATTTAATCAGCATGGAGCAAAACACAACTTTACGTTTTACTCCTCACCCGAGTAAAACTGTGAAATACATGTTGAGTAAAGAAGTTTTGAAGTCTAACTCAACGTTGCGTGACAAACCAGTTTGACGCAGTGACGTCTCAGAAATTACACGCATTGATTCTGATCTTAAGCAACGTTGACGACTCACAGATACGTGCAGCCCAAGAATTGCCACATAATGGCAAAGCTTATGACAAGCTGGGGTGTCGCGGAAATGCTGGCCATTCTGATATTTTTCACCAACAAGTTATAATAAGATAATAATGATTATTGTGGTGATGCAATAACTTTTCATGATTGTGAAGTTGGTGAGTTTCCAGTGTAACTGGACAGTGTCTACGGTACCTCATATCAAGCTTATGAATTGGGGAACTTTTCAACGAGTGACTTGATGCATGTAATGCTGTGAGTGCTGTGTATTCCAATGGGGGTTCGCCATTGCTCGGTAAACTTGTAGGTCGCATTTATGCCAACTACCAGGACTTCGAAGAAGAAAAAATAATGAAAATAAATATCGAAAAAATACTGAAAATGCACATTACCGGTGTAAATATGCAGAAAGCAGCTATTGATTTTAGCACGCGGTTTATATCATAGCTGCTATAGTCCAGGTAAAGTGTTAATACTAATTCTGCATTTGCATCTGATTTATAAAGGATGTCCTTGTAGATTTTGTGTTATTTTACAGAATTAAATACCATGTGTAGTTCTATTGCAGAAATCACGTCAAAATATTTGTAGGAATTTCGAATATACTGAACAAGCTATTTTACTCAACCTGATGAGCAACCTGTACTTTCTGATTAATTAACATTTTGCTTTACCTGCATCAAATATTACTCAATGTCAATTGAGTAAAATGACTGTTGCTCAACAGTTAGGCCGTGTGCTCAACATCTGTTGAGTCAAAACAGGTTACTCAACGGTTGAGCAAGAAATTCACTCTTTTTAAGTACAAACCACTCATTTTGGAGTGGTTTACAAGAGTTTGACTCTTTTGGGGAGTGAAATTTTCACTCGTTTACATTTAGAGAGTAAAGAGCGTAAAGTTTAGCTGGTTCGTCGTCTGGCATGCGGAGTATATGCCCAAGGAACTTAAGCTGTCGAGTTCTTACATACTCAATAAGAGGCTTTGTGCTGGTCATGGTGTAAATGATGACATTGGTTACGTGGTCAGTTCATTTTATGTTCAGCAAATTATGCGATAGCAAGAGGTGGCGAATGCATTTATGTAATATCCACGACCTATTTAATTATCGTTATTATTGATTCTTATTTTTATTGTTATCATTAAAGTCATGACAAAAAGGGTGAAACATTTCAAAAACTATACCAAACTCAGAGACCCGGTCAGAGACCAACAAATATTACAAAACTGTTTCTGGATCAAGTGGTTTGGCAACATGAATTCCATCGTTTTCATCCAGAAGAACGCCTGCGTATTTGTTGTCCGCCTGAAATAAATCAATGTTTAAAGAGAATAAAGTTCATTTAGTTGTACTAGGGCATTTCTAAGCAATTGACCTCTAGATGACCTTTGACCTGCGGGGTCACAACCCCGATAACGACCCTCAGACTCGTTCCCCACTCACGTGCCAAATACCAGCTCCATACGTCAAAACATAACGAAACGTATAACCAGACAGACAGACAGACATAGTACAGACATACAAATAGATAGACAACTCTTGTTTTTAGTAATATAGGCTAATGCAGTTCACCCGCGTGTGACCTTTGACCGCAGCATTGGTCTGTGCTCAGATCAACAGTCCTTCTTTGGCTAAAGTTAGGTCTTATCATCTTGCAGTTACCTGTCCCCCATTTTCCCTATTCACTGTGCACACCGTGCATTCAATAGGCCTAGACTGTCAGCGTACCCTGTGCTTAACGCATAGGACATGAGAAAACTCACGTCGTGGCGAGGAAACGTGCTAAAGGGATGTTTCTTCGTAAGAAGTCTAATTGTAGAAGATATTATCATAAATAACATATGGAATTTGATTATGATTTAGACATTCAGAAAAATCCGAAAATGTTCATTATAAAGAGTGGTATTTTGGTAGGGGATAATGCTAACTCTAGGTAAATAATCACCAGTGTTCTATGTGCAGATTCCAGAGAGCGCCATGGACAACGGTTAGACTATACTCTTCGTAGAAGCTGACAACCAAAGATAATTTATTTTTATAGTGGTGGTGTAATTTGTGTTGACATACGTACTGAAAAATATCCGAAACCACCATTTCTAACAAGGCCTTCAAACATGTGTTAAAACAGGCTATATCGCCAATGTTATGCACACTAGTGTGGCGGAACCCTCAGCCATAGCAGGTCATTGACCAGTGATTGGATGGTGGCCCTGTGAAGTGGGGAATCATTTACATACGATCCAACGTCTGAATGGATTCATGTCACATGATTCGGTTGGGTGGGCAAAAGGTCGATTGGCCCGTTTACAGTGGACAACTAACTGAACATGTAGAGCCGTTTATACCCGTGTTTTAGGACAGATTGTGAAAAATAATGAGCCATTTAATATTTTCATTAAAGGTATTAAAGCGGCATGGCACATTTTCAAACATATGAAATTTCTTCAATTTGCTCTTCAAATGATAGTCTAGGCCATTGGAAGAAAATAACATACCCAAAAAACAGATAGGGACATGATATGGGATAAAGACATCCAGGTATATTGTAGGCCAACTTTTAAGTTTTCAATAACTTTTAATCACAAATGTGTATATTACAGAATATTTGACCGTACTCCTGATATTAAAACCCAAAGATATAGACGATCAAACCGTGTGTATTGAGTGGGAAAAACATGCATACGGCGTGCGTTGTATGTTTTGTTAAACGCCATTTTTGTTTCGTCTGCTGAATTAACGCGCCGCGAACGGTAAATTATGAAAAGCGTTCTGTTTACTCCAAAGGAAGCTTGATTTGGTCCTAATCATTTCGAGTGAGGGCTTTTGTATATTAAAAGCCTTTACAACAATGAATAAATATCGATTGTAAAAATATTGAGGGCGCACTCCTTTTTCAATGTGCCCGTGCTCTTTAACATAGTTTGGGGGTCATCTACGCCACCGTGTAATCTTGTTATAGCATTAATTTTCTCTCATTTATTCTATGTATTTACGTATTGTTGTCACAACATAGACCCATTTTAAGGTTTCCATCTCTTTCTCCCTTTATGCCTTATCATACCTAGACCCGAAGTTGGTCCAAATTTCAAGCTTCGAAAGACCCCAATATACTGAGTCCATTCCCAAGTACAGTTTACTTAATGAGTTTATTATTACTTACTTTTCTAGTGTGTCGGGCATCCTAATATAACTCGCCATTTGTTTGGAAGACATGCACAAGAAAGACATTTGACAGAGGACAAAGAAGTAGGGGATCGACTGATTCCAGGTGGGTTGCCTCCTGAATGATTAACAAAGATAAAGTTGATATTAATCATTTGCATTACAAACCACGGTGTCTTTCGTTGTTATTTGGCCCCAAAATAGATTTTTCAGTTTTATAGGTAAGCTTAGGTATAAAGAAATCGCCGAGGCATCCTCCAACTTGGTAGTGTCATATTGCCATCTGAGGGCGCCGCCATTGGAAGTTTGTACAGGGGTCCAAGTCAAAATTGTTTGATATTGTGCAAATCCTACCAAGTGGTTCCTTTCGTCATAAGGATTCAGAAAATGGTAAATTTGACCTGGTCTGGGGGGGAATGGTATGTTCCGGAGTTATTAGAAAAAAGGTCAAAGGTCATATTTTGGTCTACAGGGGTTCAAAAATGCAGGACTTTGATCCAATGTTCAATCTTGATCGATTTTACCAATTCGATTCATATTCAGAATATTTGGCCCTTATCTTCTGAGTTATTAATTGTTCAGCCAATTTAAAAAGAAATTGAAAGAATTTTGTACGATGAGATATTAATTTTACTTTACGAATTCTTACAAATTCCTCTTACGAAGTTGTTAGAGACTTAAAGGGGATGGCCGATTTAAGTATATTAAAGTTTTTATCTTGATAGAATGGCCTTCACCTCAACACCTTATCTGTAAAGTTCGCGCCGATATTTAAACCGTTTTGATGTGAGAGATTAAAAACGTTTTGATTTTGTAATCCACTAGAGTACTGTGTAAAATTAATATGTCGACCAAAAGCGGCACAATTTCTCTGATAACATCCAAACCAAACATCCTTTAGCCCTAAGATTTCAAAGGGTAAATGAGAAAAAATAGTAGCTTTCTTCTGATACCAAAATTGTTGATCAGCTTCCGGTAAAATCTGGGTGTCTGGGGACGAGGCTATTTAGAGATCGGGCCAAGGACCTTTAAGAAGAATGATTCTTCTTAAATTCACTTAAGATTATCTTAACATTTGTGAACTGTGAAACAGGGCGCAGGATTACGGCTACCATGGTAATACCTTAATTTGGCCTGACTAAATAGAGTTCAACGGACATGGATTTACATCCGAGGTTAGTTACCATGGTGACGAGAGATCCTAGAAGGGAAGCTATTCTTACTATGAATGATTGGTTAATATTTAAAAGGATCAATTTTTGAGACCATTTTCATTCAATCAATGCGTTTTTTGCATTTTTTGACACCTGTGGGCCAAAAAATTTGACCTTTGACGTTTTTGTAATAACTCCTGAACGATCCATCCTAACTATACTTTTCCCGAATTCTTATGACTAAAGGAACACATTGGTGCTGTGTTAGCACAATATCATCAATTTGACATTTGACCCCTGTACAAACCTCAATGGCGTCCTAAGGTGCAAATACGACACGGACAAATTTACATCAAATTGGAAGTGATTCTCTGTGATGTCCTTAAGCCTATAAAACTGAAATATCAATTTTGGTCCAACTTATGAAGTAGTAATAAAACAATGACAACCGCCCCAAACTATACGGGACGCAGGCATTGTTAAGCACTCTCCAATGAAGTAGTTCATCCTTGTGCTGACGGTAAACGAAACAATCAAAAACAGACAAAGCATTCAGTCTTAAGGCAACGCTTAGCCTTAGATGTGTGAGATACGTTTTTCCCATGCACAAATTTTGTTATTGAACACACAACGTAACAATCAATCGATTAATTTTGCTTCATCTCAACGTCAAAATATACAAACGAATACAGTATTCATGCAATTACTCGTATTTAATTTGAAATAGAAACTCGTTTCCGTTATAATCTATACATGACTCGTTAAGTTACCTGAGACATTGAAATTTAATGCAAGGTAAAGTCTTTTGAAATTGTTGACAATAAATTACTATCTAACGGCCGCAGCCGAGATGCTGTTCACCATGTAGCGCCAAATGTACTTGTTTGTCATTAAATATCAGATGGATCCTGCTGGATGTCTCGAGCAATCACATCAATGTAGTTAAAGGGGCGACGACCCCTGTTTTGGCACTGTAACTTCCAACATGTGACGTCTGAGACTACTTGATCAATCGCACGAAGACAGTGATCGGCAAATTGTGCACGGCGTTGGGCAACAGAAGATGAAATTGGAGGGATATCTCCATATGTCTGTGCTTTGGTCATGTGCTCACGCCAGGGTATGTTTTATACTCGTATAAGAAGCCTGGTGTAGGTGCCATCCAGTCTATCCTGTAGCTCTTTCTTCATGGTCCAAGTCTCAGATCCATACAACAGGATACTCTCTACACAGGCTCTAAAGAATTTCAGCTTGGTTGAATTGGAGATACCAGATTGCCATAAGTCGTGTAGTTTATTGCAGGCATTCCAAGTTTGTCCTTTGCGTGACAGAAAGCCTTTCTTGCTGTCGGCAACATAGGACCCTAGATATTTGAAGTCCTTGACCTCTTTGAGTTGGCTACCATCTGTAGTGCAGATAGGTTGATGATCATCTTCCTCATTGACGGTCATATATTCCGTCTTCTTGGCATTTAGATGTAGACCGACTTTGTCTGCAGCACTCTCGAGTGATGTTAGTAGATCTTGTGCACCACATATCAGATCAGCTGTTAGAGCTAGGTCATCTGCGTAGTCAAGGTCTGTGAGATACTGACTTTGATGACGTCTAGAACGCTTGGGTTTGATGGTGAGTCTTTTGTCGTTCATGATGTCAAGACTCTGTCTGAGGATGTAATCAACCACGATTACAAAGAGATAGGGAGCAAGATTATCTTCTTGAAGGATTCCAGTAATTGTTAGGAACTCCTTTGAGGGCCCATCCATGGTATGCACAAAGATATATGGGTTATCATACATGATGGAAATTGCCTTGACAGTCTCATCTGGGACATCGTAGTTGGCAATAATATGCAGCATTACATCCCTGTTTACACTGTCAAAGGCCTTGGAGAAGTCTACAAACACAATAATTGAAGCTTTTCTCTTGGAAATTCTCAACTCTTCTATGATCCTTCTGTGGGCAAGTAGTGTTGATCTGCCTTTGCGAAAACCATTCTGGTTCCGTCTGAGAATGGGATCTATGTGAGGAGTGATTCTATTAAGCAGCATTGAGTTGTAGATCTTAGAGGCCTGTGGTGACAGTGTGATTCCTCTGTATTGTTGGGGTTGTTGGAGGTCGCCCTTCTTTGGTAGAGGAATGATGAATGATGTTGAAAAGGCAGCTGTTTTGTTTCCCAATAAATTTTTTGACAATAAATTACGTCGATTCCAAAATTTGAGTGCCGTGCATTTATACTACCCCTGCAGGGTTTTCGTCTGGGTTATGTGAATCCAACAGTTATGAATCTTACGGGATAAAGGTTATCATAAATGTCGACAGACTTGGATAATAAATCACTCGTCAAACTACAAGTTGGTACATGTATAACATACATTGAAGGCTTTGCTTCATATATATATTTTGTTTTACTTAAATTTATTTTCTTAGTTGACAAGTGTCCCGAGTCTCTGTATATGATGTGTTCGGGCCCTCTCCTTGATCACTGGAAAGCAACTCGAAAGGCAGCGGTCACCAAAATGAACAGAATCAGCTCCACAAAACATGCCAAAATTAAGTCTTTAGTGTGACCAGACTAGATCTCACCATGGGGGCTATTATCTCTTTACTGTTTATTTGCTTTAAACCCTCAAACAAATTCAGAATATATGTCATTTGTATGTAGAATTTTGAGGGCACCTGTGGTCCAGTGGATAAAGCGCCCGACCCGCACGCCAAAGGTTGTGGATTGAGCCCCGCTGTGGGTTGAGCCCGCTGTGGCCATTTTGTTTTGCCCTTGAGTAAGCCGCTTTACCTTTATTACTCCTCTCTACCCAGGTGTATGAATAGGTACCGGCATTATTCAATGTTGGGAAGGTAACAGACTCGCTGTAAAGGAGATGTAGCGATCCCCCTAAAGCAACATTATATGGTGGAATCTGGACCAAGCAATTCGTAAAAGAGATGGGCACTCCGTTCTTGTATTTACAGGTCCGTCCCTGTACTTTTTTTCGTAGAATATCGTCTGTACTTAGCAATAATATGTTAAATAGTCGAGCTTATTTTTATGTATTAATGATTCCAAATTCCACAACGTATAAAATGTTATGAACGATGAGCTGATTCATTTAAGAGATCCGTATTCATCATCGTCTCATCTAGGTCACCCCAAGAACTTTAGTGATTTTTCCTCTCCATCTGGCTTTATGTCCTGGGTGCCTGGTACCATATCTTGAAATACATTCTGTAACCAGTTTGGTCCAATGTCCATCTGTTGTTCTAGCAAGATGAGCAGCCCACGACCACTTCTTCCATTTCACAATGTGAATGATATCAGTAACCAATGTCATGCTCCTGATCCATTCATTTGTTCTTCTGTCTCGATTTGCGATCCCAAGCTTGCTCCCTTCCATACTATGTAAAGCCATTTACAATATTTGCTCCATCTATTGTGTCAGTTTCAGAACCATATGTCATTGTTGGAAGGACGCACTGGTTTGGAAACAAAATGTTGCTCTACATCACCTCCTTCAATTTTCCAAAAGCGCTCCATCCTGCTCTTACTCTGCTTTTAAATTCTTCAAAGTGATCACGGTTCATTTTGACACTTGACTCAGATAAAGTAACATACTCTTCTGCCTCCTCCAGTGCTGTTTGGTCAATTAGGCCATGAGGCCAAAGCGAAAAAGATGCACGGATAAGGACCAAGGTGGCGCACCCCTGGGAAGTAGGCCTACATAATTCTTCCGAAATAATTTTCCTAAAATTATAGAAATCAGTTCTACGTGTGTTCTCACGTTTAACATGTGCACATCTCCGAGAAGATGAATTTAATTAAAGGTAATCTCAAGTATGTCCTGAATATCAGTGACTACGGGGTGTACACCATGATTCATTGACTCCAGCAAATAATGGGGCCTATTGATAAGTAAATCCGCTCGGTATGTAGAAGACGAAACACTTCACAGATTCCTTTTTCATCTGGAACTGCAGATCCATTGTTATTATCCATGCAACTGAAAAGATTGCAGGTGTTATACCATCACCCCGATTTAAGCTTTTTCAAAAAGAAAGTCCAATAAAGCTCTGCTCAATCAACATTAAAGGCGATGTATGCAAATGTAAGAAATAAGAGTGCAGTGTGCAAAAGGGAGTCAAATGCCATGCACGGGGTCCTTTAAGAGATCAATCTATGTACACCCAGATGTGTACACCCATATAAGTCTTGAGTCAGTCGTTCTGCTGAACGAGTACTGAAGTTCACACGGACATGCAAATCAATATATAGCCCAAAAGGTCAGGGTTACCCTTTTTACACGCACACAACATTACCACTTTACCACTAAAACATAACTATCATGTGCCGTTCCGTAAGCATGACAGACTATCTGGACAGTATACTCTGGCCCTAATTTCTTGGACGTTTAGACAGACGCCAAACGTGCGCACCGTCGTGTTGCCGTAGAACGCAGTGCCGCGACAATCACGTGCCGTTTTATGTCCAGACATATGACCCAGATGAAAAATTGTCCAAGCCACTTAAACAATATGGAGACGATCTCAGTGTAAAATGTTCATTCTTTAATTTAATGGCACTTTACCATTTTTATACCGTTTTCAATGTTCTAGAGTAGCTTATCAGCGCTTAAAGTGACAATTGTTTTAGGAAACAAAAATGAAAATTCTCTAAATTTGCGCTTGATCTGTTGTAGAAATTACCGATAACGTTTTCGAAGGTTTATCGGACAAACAAACAGGTATGATCTAATACAGTGGTGAGTCAAAAAAACTTGACCCGGATTGTATCCGCCATTTTTGAACATTTTTTAAAATACTATATCTAACTATTCTGTGATTCATCGGAAAGCCCATTTCATTTACTTTAATTTGCTGCAAAGATAATCCCATCGGATAATATAGACGCGAGCTAAACCAGTCCCTTTGAATCAATTAAGTCTCTTTACCACCCCTATCCACGGATTCCATTTAAAGACCCTGTGGCCAACTATAGGTTAATGACTCTCCAAAAATGATGATAAGGGTATTTGTCTATGTTTATTGTGAAATATAGGGGGTATCTCAAGGTGAAAAGGTCAGTGATAATGGTAATTTTCTTTTTGAAACACGTTTTTCAAGATGTGGCAAAAATCTTTGGTCTAACAAAATTATGTATAACCAAAATATTGTTCTATATTTAATATAGACAATACTTTAAACCTCAAAGTTTGTCCACCGATGTCTGTTTCCTTCTACTACTTGATCAATCAAACGACTGTACTACGAGCTCGGTTATACCTTACTCGATGTGAATGATCTTTGCAACAATTACAGATAATTGAACTACAAGCTTTCAGGCGTGATACCAAAACATTTCAGATATATGTTTACTTAAAAATCCAAATGGCGGACACAACAGGGTCAATTTGTTTGACTCACCCTGTACATTGATAAGCTTCCAAATATGCAAAAAAAAAAAAAAAAAAAAAAAAAACGGGTTTCGGGTTTGCAGGCGCTTCTCTCGAGAAATGTACCCTCGTGTCTATATCCAGACTAGCCTCTCAAAAGGATCCAAGGCTTGAGAATTCTGTGCCTGGTATTTAGGGTCTATGGGTCAAAGGTCAGAGGTTAAACTCTCGTGTTGAAATCGTTGATTAGAATCTAACCTGTAATGAAGCTGCCTAATAATCCAGTAAGAACAGTTGTGATTGATGATAACGTTGCAAACCAAATATATGAAACAGAGTACACCATTAACCCAGATCTGAAAACAGAAACACATTTTAGGGTGTTAAAGGAATGCCAAAATAGCGGGAATTTCCCTAGTGTAAAAAAAAAGAAAACTCGTTTCTAAAACTGAATAAAATCTTAATAAAACAGTGAGTAAACTTGTGCAAAGCGGAGCATCCATTACCTCAACAATGAATAAAGTTTACTCAACTTAATTGAGTATGTTTACTCACGGGGTTCCCCTTTTTATAAAAATCAACATTTAGCAAAATATTTTTTAGAGTGGAGACCTTATTATTTTGCTGTAATATCATGGATAATTTTGATTTGTATACATTTCCTTCGGAAATGTTGGAACTCTTGCGTTACAGGCTTATTATTCAATACGTTATCAGTCCGTAATTATTAGCTAAATCAATTAAAATTTGACATAAGGCGTTTAAATGTAAGATGTGAAAAATCACAAATTAACTTTTCTATTTTGGATTATAAGGATACAATGAGTCAAAAAATAACAAAGTGTTGTCATTTTGTATAATTCCACGACCTGTACCACATTTCCCGCCATTTGTTTTGGATTCCTTGTTCCCCTCGTTATGCTATGATATGTATCTTTCAATACAGGCCCTAAATTAACTATTGAAACTGTGACACTGGGCAATCTACACGGCATCGCAGATCCAGATCGTATCCAGATCTCGTATCCAGTTTGCGTCTACACGGGCAGCGGCCAAACTTGATCCAGATCTGCAACGCATACATGGTGTGTACACGCTTGGTTAGTGTCGCTGCACTTTAAGCGCGTACTTTTAGGTTACGCGTAAAGTATTCCTCGATCACCAAGGTTACTCGTAGGTTATACACCACTAACCTGGCTGCCGTAAGGATCAAAAATCTTGGATGGACTACTTTCTTGCATGGCATCTGGAAAAAGTGCTTTAAAATGTCCGAAAATGCACTAGTTATATTAAGAAAGTGATGAAATATCATGATTGACATGGTAGACTGGTATGTTTTCTCAAACTAAGCGGCATTTGGACAGTGAATTTGATGAAATTTACTCCGCGGTCATCAATTTCACATCGATTTGCAAATTACTAGCTTTGGCGACTATAGAGAATCTTGAGTTGCCGGTCTGACATCGGGCAAGTTTGGTGATTCGTAACTAAAAATTTTTCCGGTCATCATATGTTCAAAATTTGGTTTATTTTTGGTGATTGTAGCTGTAGCTTTGGGGATTGAGGTTGTTGTTGTATTTCCTCTGTGAGAGTTTTAAATGTGAAAGAAACATGCTCAAACGTTGCCATTGTTCACATAGACTACTGTGTATAAATGGAGTTAGTGGTGTGTTGTAACCTCGTAAGCATTGCAACTTAACGCTTCGAAAGGGCGCTGTACTTTCGCACTCACTGCGCTGTAGTGAGTTCTGAAACGGTCTCCCATGATCTGGATCTGTGATCTGGATCTCGGTGATGCGCATCGGATCTGGATCTGCGCTCCGTGTAGATTGCCCCACAAACACTTATGATGTTCACAACCCCTAAGGTTGCCTGATGTGAATTTCAGCACTTTGCTCAATCACAGACCTGTTAAAAACCTAGGCGTGGACTGAAAACATTGGGCGGGGAGTGAACACAATCAAGATGTTTATCAACAATGAAAATAATTAATTTTCCTGGCAATTTTGAATTAAAAGTCGAGGGGAAACGTGATAATTAACGATTGATATGGTTAATGACAGGAAATCTTGTCTTATTATTTTAATTAAAAAGAGGTTGTATAAAGATCATTTTGACCTTTTCACACATTAGGTACATTGCACTGATAATGATCAAAACCATGATAGCAGTGCATTAAAAAAAAAGCAAAACAAATATTTTGGGGGAAAATGGTGTCTTATTTTTGTCCGTATCTCAAGTTATCTATTCTAACATTGGTGAATAAGATTGAGGCACGCAGGAATATTTGCCATTTCAATGTACTTATTTAAAAAAAATTCAACGATATTGGAAATTACGGTACGGATTTTCGGCCTCTTTCCGATTAGATGATGACCTGCAAAAAAGGTTATTAATTTACTGTACTCTGGTGTAACTTTGACGTCTGGACAGAAGATTGCCAAACCCAAGACGTAACATTTTGAATACATGTTCCATTTTTATGTAAATTTATGCAAATTAGGATCGCCGTTACCATATCTAAACAAGAAACAAAAAATGTTATTCTAGAGCCACTATGACCTCTTGTCAAACACATTTGTGTTATTATCTTGCTTCATATCCAAGATGGCAGCCAAAATGACCGCTTCAAAGATCTGTAAAACGCCCAAAATGATCCATGTCTGTAGTTTTAATTTAGTAACAGATATATCTTTCATCATAACAAGTTCATATCGTTTTGTTTGGTTTGCATTTTTTTAGATTTTTGCGCAGTTAAATGGGCAAATGGCTAGTAAACTATACCTATGCATTCTAAAACTCGAACTTCTCTCTGCGTCGCATAAGAAGGAATTTTGTAATTAGAATACTTATTATTGTATATCCCGATAATAATTCAACGACCGCTGAAAACGTCATTTCAATATGAAATAGCCGGGAAAGAGCGCCATGTACGTTACGTGTCAACGCTGATTTATTAGATGTTCCGTTGGTTCACGCAAGTCAAGCAAGCATTATTTTCGTGCGATTGTGCTATTTCATAATGCACAGACAGAAATATAACGTTTTAAGGGCCGCCGTTGAATTATGATCGGGGATCTCCCGGGTGATCTCCAAATGTAATTGCAAAATCTCTTCTTTTATGACCCATATACGTTTTTGAGCTATACCGTTCACAGGTATAGTTTACTAAATAATTGCCAACAAAACTGTACATAATTCTCACAAATTTGAAACTTAGGAGCGCTCTTAAAAAACCTGTTATTTCTTTAATGCGGCGGCCAATTTGTCCGTCTTCAAAAGTTTTTAAACCCTAGATAATACCAGAATCAGTATTATAAATGGCCATGTCATCTCAAAATTATATAAAAGTGTAAATTAAAAGTATGTATTTGAACAAAAAAGGGAAAAAAAAAAAACAATACAAACTAATACCTGGCATTTTTGTTAAATTTTTAAAAACTTTCAACTTCAATTACACCATATTCATATGAAACTCAAAGCCGCCTTTTAACTTTTTATTAGTAATTTTAAAATTTCAAGATGACGGCTAATAAACCCGCCTTCAAAGATTTTTAACTCGATGATCGTAGCTAATCCATCTGGAATTCAAACAAGTTAAGGGACATAATGGCCTGAAAAAAAATATATAAAAGGCCCCTTACTGAACTCACTTTCCATGATTTGAAAACAATTGTGGATGTTTACATTCTGTAAAGAGTTCCAGGGGGAGGTAGCAGTTTGTGGCAATTTCTGGACAGACAATCAAGGTGTTCACATCCCTGATCAGAATTTAACAGTGTATTAGTCGATGGGACATGTCCTTCTATGCTGTTGTTTTGTAGTCTCCATCGGTGGGCTATAGTGTAAAACCAAGTGTAACTTCATAATTAATTATAAAATACTAAAAAATTAAAAAAAAAAAAAAAAAAAAAAAAAAAAACTTTTTCTTGAAAAAGAATAAATGTCACTTCACAATTTCATGCCCCAATATCAGTGACTAGTGATACACATATACTTCAGCACACAATGGAGTTAAAGATTTCAATCACGGCCCGGGAGGCGGTGTAGAAAAACCACTTCAATGCCCCGGCATCTGGAGTGCAGACCATTGTTATATTGTCCGCGCAGCTGAAGATATTTCAGCTGTTACTCTCTCCAATTTAGACTTAGTACTTTTCAGCCACAATACTTAACTCGTTCACAGATACATAAATATTGGAGCTCTATAGTGCGTGTTCACTTAACTTTGGCCATATTTTTTTTTGTTTTTTTTCATCATTTATTAGAAAAGGAAGAAACATGAACACACAAGCATTAGAATGTTGCTGGGCAAGCTTGACCTAACAACTTTGTGCAGAACCAAAATCCGTAACTAAAGGCAACGAGAGATTTCAAGTCATCCATATTTTCTGTGATCTGTAGTGATTTCATATAAATTAGACTCTCAATAGATTTCCCTACCTCTCATTTGGCTACAGAATAACTTAAAATTGAAATCAAAAGGTGATTGTATTATGCCTATATTCAATAGAAAACATAGGCTAATTTTTCGTATTTGCTCCTATAACGAAATTAGAATTTCCAATTTTTGTACCAAAGAAAACGTTCTCAGCTTATCCCTTACAGATGGGATATGTTTGATATAAAGCTTTGCACTAGTGCCAAATCAGAATTTTCACATTTTTTCGGGACAAACCTGTTTATTTGAAATCTCTCTTGCACCTTTATGGCTTAACTTCATTTCTATTCAATTTACGGCATTTTCAGAAGAAAATTTAGTGTCAACGACTATATTCTAATGTACACTGGTTAGTTATTGTGAGAGAGGACGGGTATTTTTCACTCAACCCGAAGCGTGGAGGGGGTAACACCTGGCTATAAACAATGGCCCTACATCCCGGCCCATTGTTAATATTTTGCTCATGGTTTACTGAATCTATACATATCCATGGGGTCTCTGATCTTGGAAAAAGAATTGAGGTGACATTTATATATTTTGTTAAGAAAATGTGCCATTTTATGTGGCGGAACAGACAGTTATGTGATCGTACTAATTATTATGATTTACACTTGGTTTTCCCTTAGCCCCCAGATGGGGACTCCAGAATTTGTTATACCTTTGGTTATTTGGTCCACGTTCCATGGTCTATATCCAGGAGTGCAATGGTTTTGGGGTGTAATAAAATTATATAGGGCTGTTTTTGATATTAGAGTGTATTGCGCATGGCTACAGAGCGCATAGCTCTGTAGCCATGGCCCCTATGTTCAAGGGTATATTTTGATAGAGATTACTTTTGCATGGGAATAGTTTCTTGTGAGTTTTGAGTTATGCAATTGAGGTAATTTAACAGAAGCATGACTGATGTGAACTTCATATTTTTTATCATGATTTACTAAGATCTTTTTGAACAAAGGTTAAGAGATTATTTTTTAATGTCACTGGGAATCGAGACTCTGCCATAGTAAATGCATGTGCAGTTTCAACAAATTAACCGTTTGGACTCCCTCCAATGCCCAATCGAGCAGATCGTGTACTAACCCCACCCTCCCTGTACAGAACCACATTTCAGTCTCACATCTTGATCGATTACCTGTGACAACAAAGATACAGAACTTGCTGCTTTGTGCCTGTATTGTAGTTAGAAACGGTAACGATATGAATGGTTTGGTGTCACGTGTCTGGTACCAGGTCACGTGTCCAGGTATCAGATATCAGTTGGCTCTTCTGGGGGGCGACCGATATATTATAAATCCGACTATGTTTAAATCAAGGTCTGTACACATGACCCTCTGCCCAAGTGCTATAATTTTTTCCACTGAAAAAGACACACCGTTTATTGTCTAAACATACAAAATTTACCTTTTCCCTACTGATTCAAAACCGGCGTACGATGACCATAATCGGTTGTTTTTTTTTCCAATGTGGGATCCGTACTTCATTTTTACCTGAATTGGTACCCCGAAGCCAAAATAATGACCAACAATTCCGTGACGTCACAAATCTTTATTTTTTCCAAAAATTGGCTGTTATTCCCATAATAAAATTCTTTTTAAGATTCACGTCTGTAATTGTTCTTTAATAATTAATATTCAATTGTCCCCGTCCCCTCCCCGCGCATGAATGTGAAAAAAGATGGGTCCATAATTCTAAAAACTGAAACTATCAGCCGGCTAAATACCCTTACCGTGGACTGTATGGGCAGACGGATCCCCGTATTCATGGTATTAGTTTTAGCAGGCCTAAAGCCACTTGCGCGCGGCGCGGGGGTTATGCGTCTAGCATGTTTTGCGACATACAATTCAAAGGCATTCAGAACCGTGATTCAGGCATTGTATTCGGCTGTATTAAATATTGATCTGTGCAGTGAAGAATGGTTAGCCGGGATAGCACATATACAATAACAGTGGCGTAACAGGCCGGGGGGCAGGGGGCAGGTTGCCCCCCACCCCTGACGACTTTGGCCGGGAAAAATGGAAAATCATGCTAATCAGCCGTTTTTTAGGCCCTCTGAACCGGGAAAATTGGCCTTTTGACCACCTGAGAGGGAAATTTTCCCAAGACTGGGAATTGCCCCCTCAGAGCGGCAGGCCCGATACGCCACTGTACAAAGCAATGGTCTATGAGCTATGGCAACATGCTTTTTTCAAGTTTGGGTAAATGCTGGCAGAATTCCAGCATCCTTGTTCCAGAAATTGCCACATAACTGCCACCACCCCCCCCCCTCCCCCCCTCGAACCTCTTAATGTTTTTACAGTGAAACATCTAAATTGGTTTTAATTGACACTCTTGGAAGTGATTTCAGTAAGGATCCTTTTCATTTATGTCAAATTTTTGTTCATGCCATTATGTCCCTTTAACAAAACAAAAATACTAGAGCTATGAGTTTTCACTGGTCAAATCCATGTTTTCTCATTTACATTCATTCACATTTTGATCATAATTTTCGAAAACCTTTAGAATGGGGCAAATTGGTCGCCATATTGAATTTTTTAACTATATTTACAAAACAAAAGAGATATGAGTTTATAGTGTTATTTTATGAATATACAACTAAACATTACAGACATGCGGCACTTTTGTGACCTCTTTGAAGCGTTCATCTTTGCTTGTCATCTTGGAACTAAAAACAAAATAACAATACAAATGCGTTTTGTAAGAGGTCATAATTTCTCAAGAACAACATTTTGCGTTTCTTGTTGTTTAGATATGGTGAAACCTACATTTTCTGTAAATGACCCTAAATAACTGGAAATTACATGGAATAACCTTAGAAATGGGAAAATTCCATTAAACCACCTTAAAAAAAAGAAAATTCCATAAAATAACCTTAAATAACAGGACATTCCGTAAAATAACCTTAAAAATGGAATATTCCATAAAATAAGACAAAATATGATAAAATCGATTTTCTATTTATAATCTTTAAAAATGTGAAATTACACAAACAGCCTTTCGAAATGGAAGACTGCCTAATAACTTTTAAAAACAGAAAATTGCCTAAATAACCTTTATTGGAAATTGCTTAAAACAACCTTTAACAATAGTAAATTTCCTTAAGGTGCATTTCATGATTCCAGCACTTTCTGTTTTATTCATTGTTCACTAGATATCCTTGAGAAAAGCTTATTCTCAAATTAGAATGGCAAGTCTGGCACACCAATCCTTGCTGGTCTTGTGTTTAGGTAGCTGACCTTATGATACAGTGGGCTTGGGTTCGAATCTCGCTACTGCTTCTTTTCAAATATAAAATTTTAATTATTTTTTCAGGTTAGAGGGAAAAATTCCGAAAAAGATAAGAAAACTCAATAGCTACCCAAATTTAAATAAATCAAAATGGTAGTCACTAAATGGGACGATTTTTGAACTTTTTAACGTATATATTTCTATGTAGCTTTGTTTTCTACGCATTGTTTCTGATATAGACACATTGATTAGAAATTTATTTGAGGGTTCAAGGGAGCCCATTCTACCCACTAAACTATATGTTATTTTAAAATATACGTAAAACAGTTTACCAATACCGTTTAACAATATTATCGGATGTGGAAGTAGACGCGGTGACAAAAGCTGTCATGACGTTATCGGTGCTAAACAGCACTGTGCTATTTTCAAAAAAAATGTCGTCATTACACTCAGTAATCGAAAGTGGTAACGTTCCATAGATCGGTGGGTTCAGGATTTTGCCAATACAAATCCATAACGATAGAGAAACACCGACCAGAAATCCTAATAAAGTTTCCTGCAAGAGATCAAACAATAGAAATCCCAACTAAAAAATAAATAAATAAATGTCGACATTTATATAGCGCCTTTCACAAAGTATCAAAGCGCTTTACATTTATTCCGCTGCCACTAGAATATGTCAGCTGCCTTACAAATGCCCAAGGTATACTCATAACTTTGGGCGGTGCTCAATGGACAATTATTATGCTTATTATACAAATAAGAGTAGAATATATCAACAAAACATGAAATTCTCGAAGCATTCGTGGGTTTGTGTATGGGACAAAATGTTAGCCACGCCCTTGGACATACCAAAATCATATATTCTTATTCAGTGGGCGGGCTTTAGTGAGCAAACACGCAATATCATTGGTTGTTGCCTATGTAATATGAGACGATATTAGATAGTGCGTCGTTGCGCAAGTGTTTACGCGCGCTTGTATAAGGTTACGCATTACACGCAGCTAGTACAGATTAGTTCAGTTTTGACAGTGGGTGAATATTTTTGCCTTTTTAACTACTATCATTCAAATAGAAAATATTTCCGGTGATTAAAACAACCAAAACTAAATAAGAATGAGAATAAAAGATTTGTTGTTTTGCCCATCTAATATCGTGTCATATTGGATGGGTAGTGCAATATTTTTTTTATTGTAGTGGATACGTCTCCAAAACTGGTCGACCACATTAATTAACATACACAATCCTATGGGCAAATGTAATTGTTTCTACCTGGTAATAGTATCCTCCTTTTGTGATTAAGATATTATTTTTTTTTTGCAACTAGAGAAAATACTCCTAGCAGGGAAAGTAGCATGTTTTATTATGCAAAAGAAACATGGAATTCTCCTAATGCTATAATGAGATGGTGCATGATGCAATCTGTTTACACATCAGCGACATTTCTAGAAAAGCTAAGCTACTATAAATAGCCAGGGAATTCCCGAGGATTTTCCAAGCATGATGCACGCTACAGATTTCACCATAAGACTATATCATTAGTGTGAGATCCAATTGGACAACGTTAGGCTATATTTATGCATGATGATGCTGTAATAGCCTATTTTAGATGTTGAGTGGCTAACTCCTATATCCCTAACGTCTCTTAACTGCATTTAAATGCACTTTTGTAAAAAAAAAGTCAGGGAGCAGACCAATGCCTTGGGGAGAAATTGCTCCTAGATCTATCAAAAAAATAACGCTACCTCACTTTTTTGCAGTGATCGTCAAATTTTCCTCTAGGGAGGTTAGGGATATAAACAACACGGTGGAGTGTGTATTCGTGGGAACACGCTTTTCAACAGAAGACTTGTGCCGCTTGGAGGATGTTACAAGGAGGTATGACTTTACAACCTTCTAAATGACTTCATCTGTAAGGAAACGTATTCGAGTATTGAGTGTATAATTGCCATTGTAATTGTGTTTTGGACATTCCAAATTCTTGAACCAATGGATTTGATAAAAACTATAATTATTTTTTTATTATAAAAATTCAGATAACTTGTGCATAAGACTCATATCTTTATGTTTAAAGGATATTTCTGATCTTGCCGTCCTCGTCATGCCGTAACATATTATCCAAACGGCTGGACCGATTTAACTCATGATCATGTTTTGAGGAGTCCAAGTGTGTGAAAACATGATAATGATAAAATTGGATGATTTACGCCCAATATTAATTGGTCTCGCCCAATATTAATTGGTCTCGCTATGAGTTTTAAAATATTGGACTCGACTGCGTCTCGCCCAATATTTTTGCAACTCATAGCTCGACCAAATAATTTGGACTTAATCGATCCAATTTGATATTGTTATGACATCTCGTGGACGTCTAAGGTCAGAAATACCTTTCAAACACAAATAAACGAGCCTTGTACACAAGTGATCTGAATTTTATATAATAAAACAGTTTTAATGATTTGTAAATGGTTTAGTTCAAGAATTTGGTATGTCCAAAACAAAATTACATAGTAAAATTACACACAATTAGTCAAGATTATACTTAGAGTTAACTAGTGTCCTGTGTTGAAAGCGTTGCAGTCCAACGATGATATGTCCTCACAGCGAAGACTCCAAAATGACAGCGCATAAGTTCACATAAAAATCCATGATATATTCTATGCATATCTTCTGAGTCTTGAAGATAATTTTGTCCAGCAGTTCAAGACGACCTGGCTTTCCCTCGACGACACTAATGTTCCACAATAATAAAATCCAGGTATTATACCACCATCAGTCTGTCGCTATGTCCTCATATAGGATCACAAACTGGAATCCCTTTTTGATTCCCAAACTGAAGCTCTTTGGCTTAAAAGACGACAGCAAACAATCTAGCTATCAAGCTCCGGCGGCATCCAAAGTATTAAATCCTGGCACTATGTGGGTTAAAACTAGCTATAACTATACTGTATAGCTCCAGAGCTCTGTATAGCTCTTGATTACTTCACAAAGTTCCCAAGTCTTAAAATAGATATTACTACAGAATCATGAATAAACATAACCTTGCACTAGCTGACCAATTGGATTTCACATAAATTACATCATCTGAATTACATCACTTCACATATATAACTCAATGGGGGAATCCCCCAGATCATGCAATGTTTTGATCTTAAAGCATAAACAAGTTGACTCAGTTACTAAGTTTACATCTTGTGGAATTCCCCATTTCCCTTATTGTGCAATCTATCTAACAGGTGCACTTTGCACAAACAACTCTAGGGCATTCCCCTTTCTCTTTTTTATAGTAAACAGAGTACTTTTCCCGTGAGAAATCTTTTCTCAAATAAAATTGAGAAAATAATATTTTAATCAAAATTTTGAGGGTAATATAACAAAATCAAAATGTGTAATCCGATATTTTTTATGATATGCTTTCATGTAAGGGGAAACATCAATATGAAAAAATCTGACGATGATCGGGTCACTCACCTTTAGAGTAAAACTAACTATGATTGTTTGATTTAAAAGTGATAAAGGGAGCAGTAAAAAGAGCTACCTTTTAAGGGTAGAAAATTCCAGACCATAGCGGCCAAGCCTCTTTCAATATAGCAACTCACGCAAACGAATAAAAAATACAGACACAAACAAGAAACCGATTGGCGCTTCGATTGGTCGGTCATAAGTGTTCCCATGATCCATATACGATCTCGTCCTCGTCCGTCGACGTCTAAATTGGAGATTTCCTGGCCGCCACCGCCTGAGAAAATCTACTTTTTTTGGCATGATTTGATACAAAATGTAATTTAATCTTTCTTAAAGTCCATTTAAATAATCAAATTATCCCTTTCATTCGATACCATATTTGCTTTTGTTGAACTTATATGTGCACCGTTACATAGAAAATGTTATTTTGGAAAATTTCATTTTAACATGGAATTACCCGATACCGTATTAACGTATTAAATAAGAATGAGAGATGAGCTATAAAAACAGGAATTACGTACCGCGTAGGTACAGGTATGCAATAAGGTATGCAATAATTCTTACTGTTCTTTGTTCAGCGATAGTCAAAACTATTGCCCCTTGGTCATGTTGGTGATCTGGAGACGTACGTGCCCAGCCTGTTTTCGTTTCTAGATCACATCGAAGCAACAGTTTTCACCTTCCTGTTTCCAGTTAATAACAGATTTTCCATACCTTCTAGCATAATCTTATTCAAACCTTACACACCAAAACAAAGTAATTTACTTTAGTGCTGGCACGAGGGAAAAATGCACCTAGAAAAAATACTCCCATCAGTGGTCCACCAAGAGCTCCTCCAAACATCATAGCTGTCTGTGATGCGAAATATAAAGACAGAAATTCTAATAGTTCATAAGCCGAGCAATTTTCGGTATCCTGAAAGGGGACAAAAGGACACTTATTATGCAGCATCAGTACACCATGGCCTACACAAAAATGCATGATAGCATTTCTGGAATGGTAGCTATAGCCAGGTATGGGGTAACCAAAGTTTACACGGGGGGGGGGGGGATTTAGATTGCTTCAATCATGTTTAAAAGTATACCACATTATTTGTCTGATCTTACGGATTCCAAAAAGGTATAGTTTGTGCTAACTACAGCCTACAGTTTTGGAGTTATAGGCTAAAACAGCAAAAATCAATAAAAAGGGTCATTTTCAGTTGTACAGGGGTCAAATTTCAAAGTTGCTCTGATTTGGATAAAATATGGTGCATATTATTGGTGGAGCTCATAGGATTGAAATATGGAATAGTTTTCTAAAATACTTAGTTACCAATGTAAGGGGCAACAAAGGTCTACGTCCATTGTATTCAATGAGGCTTGACCTTGTTCTCCCCCTACTGTAGTAAGTAAGCATTAAAACACTCAAAACTATTCCTTATGAGCTCCATTAATCATTTGCACCACTTTTTTAACAAATTGGAGCAACTTTAAAAATTGACCCCTGTACAACTGAAATTTAACCTTTTGACCTGTTTTTGCTGTTTTTAACCTTAACTCCAAAACTTTGGGTTGTAGATAGTACAAACTATACCTTTTTGGAATCCTTATGGTTGGACAAATGATGTAGCATACTTTTCAATATGACCAGATCATTTTTATATTTTGACCCCTGTGTAATCCTTGATTGTCCCCTACCTGGTTATAGCTACCATTCCAGAAATGCTATCATGCATTTTTGTGTAGAGGATAGTGTACTGAGGCTGAATAATAAGTATCGTTTTGTCCCCTTTCAGGATACCAATTTGGCTAAAATTTCATGATGGCTTAAGGACTATAAGATACTAATGCATGCATTGTTACAAAAAGATCAGGTACGCCTGATCAAAATGGGCCCTCTGTTACCAGATAGTGTTTCAGATTAAATTTTGACCTTAGCAGTCGATGCTACTAAAGACAATCTTGGGACAACTGCCCTCTACACATGGATAACGGGCTGCCGCACAGTTGAATGGTCGCCGAGTGTCACAACAGGAAGTTGCTTTTCTACCTTGGTAATATGGCGGGAAACAATGCATACACCTGCTGGTGCACATATTCCACACATATGTTCTATTGTTATACAACATTCCTTTAACTTTAAAAAAAAAAAAAAAAAAAACCTACCTGGTTATAGCTACCATTCCAGAAATGCTATCATGCATTTTTGTGTAGAGGATAGTGTACTGAGGCTGAATAATAAGTATCGTTTTGTCCCCTTTCAGGATACCAATTTGGCTAAAATTTCATGATGGCTTAAGGACTATAAGATACTAATGCATGCATTGTTACAAAAAGATCAGGTACGCCTGATCAAAATGGGCCCTCTGTTACCAGATAGTGTTTCAGATTAAATTTTGACCTTAGCAGTCGATGCTACTAAAGACAACCGGGAAACAATGCATACACCTGCTGGTGCACATATTCCACACATATGTTCTATTGTTATACAACATTCCTTTAACTTTGACAATGTGTATGCATTGTTTCCCGCCATATTACCAAGGTAGAAAAGCAACTTCCTGTTGTGACACTCGGCGACTCAGACCCGCTATCCATGTGTAGAGGTCAGTGCTTGGGACCTATAAGACTGCTACATTTAGTGAGAGGTGTTCACAAATATTTTAGACTAAAAGCTTAGTGAGTCGAGTAAGCAAGATTACCACGTTTGGTAAAATGGTTTTCAGATTACATATTTATGATCATCATATTTGCTTCGTAATTTTTACGAAACCAGTGTCTGGCTGATTATAATAATTGAGTCGAATTGTCGTTTATGCTTATGCTTATTTATGCCTTATTTAGCCTGGGTAGATCATTCAGTGTTCATTCCACTGCAGCTTTCCAATAATGCCCAGGATTCCAGAACGACTTAGGACAGCCAGTGATTTCCACCCTACTCTTATCGAAACTGGCTGCGATTTAAGGTGAATACCCTAACACGGGGCCAAGTGCACGCTCTTCCACGCTTTGAGCGCGGGAAAGGTCCCACTAAAAGTGCATGCTTGATACGGCCGTATAATTCCGTTTTATTTATCCGAGCTTTTCCCTTTAATAATTCTCACCTCTATCACCTTTCCAAGTTCAGCCGCCA